>LS056687.1:0-11884 GCA_900241095.1 Acartia tonsa
ATAGATGATGAATTTTGGGGGAAAAATAGGGTGAGGGTATTTTAATGTCTTTTCCCTATATTCCTTCTTATTTTTATCAGATTCAAAAATGATGTACTTTTGAATAAGCTTCAATAATTAAACCCTTTCCTCTAATGAGTTCTCCCTCCAATAATTTTCTCCAATCCCTCATTTTCCATTTATTTAAACCTTCTCTATTCTCTTAAAATATCAGCTGCTCTTAAGTTTACCATTTTATCCATCTTAAATAATAGATCATGAATGACAAGTATTTTATTATTCTATTGAATACTAGTTATAAATTAGGCTTTATTTTTTAAAAATGTAGTAGGCATTTTATGAAAAAGGCGTTTTTTGAGATAGGCGTTTTCTGAGATGGGCGTTTTTTGAGATAGGCGTTTTCTGAGATGGGCGTTTTTTGAGATAGGCGTTTTTTGAGATGACCCATATAATTTTAGTCTTTGATAACCTAAAAGGTTTTTTTTAAATTCAACCATCTCTGTATCAATGAGTAAATAGCACTTATACCTAATTCGAATTTCGATCTGAAAAATAAGAGGAAAGAACGGAATGTAGATTTATTTACTAATAGCGGATAAATTAGTAAATTATGCTTTATAGTAATGGTAAGCAATTAATAGGATATTAATCTGGTTTCCATAAACCTCAGAAAATTTGTGGCAGCAGCTACTCTATAATTAAGGTTTGTACGTAAATCACTGCGTAAGGTAAACATTTCTAAAACATAGTCATATGTAAGGATTTATTAACAGTACACGCCAAAAATTGACAATAAAAGTGTTTTCTAAAAAAAGTCTGCCAGCTTTCACATATATGGGGTATAAATGAGGAAAAGGGGAAGGGAGATACTAATTGACGGTTTGAGATGTATCAAGAAAGGAGAAGAAGGTACTAATTGAGGTTTGAGATGTATCAAGAATCGTCCATAAAAACAGACACACGTTGTAATTAGAAGAGCAGATTCGATACAAAAAAGAAAGCTTTATTTGCAAATAGCTTGAGGCAACGAATTTATATAAACCAGATCATTTTTTACTTAATTTGAAAATTTATATAATGAAGTTTTAAAAATATGTACAACAAATTCTAAGAAAAGCCTTATAGTATGGATCTAATGAAAGACAATGAACGATAATTAGCCTTTGATAGCTGGTATATGCTGATGGAAAGATTAATACCCCTTTCTCCAATCAGTAAGACTGAAAATCTTCGAATATAAAACTTGAAAAATAGACAAAACTGAAAAAAATTAAGTACAGGTACGAAGGGGACAATTATTACAGATGTCCCCAAATCTTTATCATAGCGTATTTTTATTCGTTGGCTTAACAACTTTAGGGACTTTTATCAAAATTTGTTGTTTCATTAAGTTGAGTGTTCAAATTGTAATCTTCAGAAGGGGTATTTTTGTGTTTCATCATTGGAGATACACATCAATTTATAGGTCATTGTCTTATCCCTTTAGATCCCTGAAATAAGTAGCAACGCTTTTCATCATTTAACCAATTTCAAATATAATTTCCTTTGATAGTTGAACTCAAATCCTTCACATAATGATTGGGACATCATTCCTTCATATTCCTGAAAAACAATAATTTTAGGATTAATATCCATCTATGAGCTCGATAAGTGTTTTCCTAGCTAGGTATCCCTAACAACTTTTTCTACCTAATACTTATATCCATCCACTATTAAATACTTCCCTCACTGACTGACTGATTCATTCACTCACTCTCTCTCTCCAACTCACTGACTGACTAGCTGATTCATTCACTCACTCTTTCTCTCCAACTCACTGACTGGCTGATACACTCAATAACTATCTCTCTCACTCACTCACTGAGGGATTGACTGATTCATTCCAGGGAGGGAGGGGACATTGGGTTGTTTATTACACTAGTCCTCAAAGTTTTATAATAACGTTTTCTTACTTGTTGGCTTAACAACTTTTAGGACTTCTATATATTTTTGATTGGTTGGTTCATTAAGTTTAGTGTCCAAACATGTTAACCACTGATTATACCACCCACTCACTTACCTGTTTAATCTTCCAGGTAAGCTGTTCGTTCTCCATTGAGAGCCTCTTCCTCTCATTCAGCTCTTTCTCCATTATATTGGTCAACCTTTGATTCTCCTCCATTAGCCTCCGCTCTGCCTCTACCCTACATAAATAGATTAATGGATATATTATTATTTGGATCTTACACCAGATTTTCATGTTCTCTAAAAAAGTAAAACTTTAGCGGGCTAAAATAGCGAATCTCTATTTACACCCCTTTAACCCGTCCTACACTACTGGATGAACGAACTGACGAATAGTTCCATGTTAGCAAGCTAAATTGATGACATTTTTTCCTATGTCATAATATCCACGTATATTCAACGAATCAACATCCATTGATATTTGGATAAATAAATGTATAGGTAGTTAGATAGAGATGGTTATAATTTGAAATAGAAGTATTTAGATAATTATACAGATATCTAATAATTATAAATATAGGGAAAGTAGTTAGATATAGATAGGTAAGTAAATCAAATATTCTAATATTTCTACAAAATTTTTAATATCTACACAGATATATTACAGTCTAGATATTTGAATTGTTCGATATTTATATTAAATAGGTATTAGATAGTGTATAATAATAGTTATTTCTCGCATCGTACTATAAACAGCTTTCCGCGTATATAAAAACTGGTTTTAATCTTATGATTGTACATTTTTATATTCGTAGAAAGCTGGATATGATACGAAGCTAGACATAGTTTTTTCGTATGGATGAAAACCGGTTCCTATCCACCGGATTCGAATGAATACGAGAAATGCATAATTTAATTTGACAGTTACTGTTTTAATAGTTGGTTGGATAAATAGTTCTACTGAATAATAAGGACAACAAAAATATAGGGGAATATTTCGTGGCAACGCCCCTTTCGTGGCAACGCCCCTTAAGGGACGATTCGTCGTATTTTTAATATGGCTTTTTAAAGGTTATTTTAGGTTAGGTAAGGATATATTCGGTTAGGAGATTGTCCCACAGGGTTAGGCAATTAGCCCCACTGGGTCAACGCCATCCGCAGGGTCTAGAAATAGGAGAAAAGCTACTGTGAAAAATACGAAGAAAAGGGACTATACCCAAATATAGTAGCAAAGCTACTGAATCATAAACAATTGAACGTATGTCCATTACCTGGCCGCAAGTTGTACTTTGAGATCCTCTTTTTGAGTGCATGCCTTCCGCCACGCCTCTTCTTTCTGTTTATAATCCTCAATAGTTTCTTCCAGTTTTAACCTAAAAGGATTTTTTTCTTCAAAATGTGCTATGTTTTTTGCCAGAGATCTTATTGGATAAGAAAATGGCTAATAAATTGATGTACATCTCCAATGTTAATTCACAAAATTACCCTTCTGTAGATTACAATTAGTCGTTGAAACTTTTGGACACATAACAAATTCATTAAGTCCCCAAAGTTATTATGGATACGAATAAAAAACGTTATGGTAAAACTTTGGAGACTACTGTAATAAACAGCCCATTGTCCCCTCTCTCTCTGGTTTTTTTTAGCACTGGAAATAAGGTAGTTGTCCAATCAAGTTTAGAAGTAAGAACATATAGAATAAATAGATATAAAAATGTAAAAGTTCTAAATACTTAATTTTAAATATCAGATAAGAAACTGATAAAAACTTGAGAACAAATCAGAGGTGGATTCTTTAAAAAGATTTGCCCCACTAATCGCTTAGTGGGGCAAAAATGTTTTCGTGAAAAATCCACCAAAATCACATTAAAAATCATAGAAGGGTTATTAACATAAGATTGTATTTAATTTTTGTAGATTTTTTATGTGATTTTGGAGGATTTTTCACGAAAACAATTTTGCCCCACTATGAGATTAGCGGGGCAAATTTTTTTTAAGAATTCACCTCAGGAATCTAACACGCAGTATTGGTTCTTGTTCGAGTATAGAATACATCACGCCATGCTAGAAAAGTTAAAAAACATTACTAATGATGTTATATCTGGTATGCAAGAATAATAGATACACTGTTATAATCTTTACTAGAATTTTTAGTGCAAACACTGTAATTATTACAATAAAATGTCTATTTTTTATTAATGGATATTAAAAACTTTGTCAGGAGCGAAGCTTTTCTATAATAACTTTGTCAGCTCGTCAGTCCGTAACGCTATGGGGGCAATTCGTATATCAATTCATTTTTGTTCGTCGCTACAATGGATATTGTCATCCTTGTTTAAAAAGTAAAATCAAATAGTGTATCTAGTTTAGAGAAAGACTAAATCTAGACTAAAGCCTAATTGGGGAATTTATAATTTTAGGGTCAAGCCTCAATGAAAAAGAATAACTATTCAAATGTAATTTAACATTTGGGTTGTTAACAATTAAAGCTTGTTTTGATAAAATTCACACTACTTTACACTTTGTTTATGTCCGTCTGTCTGACTGTACTTCTTAATATGTAAGTTCTTATACCTTTTGATTTGCATTTATGTCTGTCTGTACATCATTAGTGTAAAGGAGGGTCTGCCTGTTTGTGGTTAAAATATATTCTACTCCAGAGTCATGCCCCTCCTTTAATATATTTTGACCAACCAACTAATGGAATGTCTATAAAAGATGTTGATTAAACCGTCCCATTTGAAAAAAACTTTTGGCTCTCATGTAAATTGAGGTACAACAAGGTAAAAAAAATAGTCTAAGAAATAATTTTTATACAAAATTTTAGAAGACCCAAGTTTAAAAAATCCGTAAAAAAACATCTTTTGCTCATTTTGAACTTTTTTACAAAATTTTAAATCTTGAATGTCAAAATATACCTGAAATTTTAGCCAGGTAGGGAGGGGACATTAGACTGTTTATTACACTAGACGCCAAAGTTTTATAATAACGTTTTCTTATTCGTCGGCTCAATAACTTAAGGGACTTTTATTGAATTTAATTGGATAATTCATTAAGTTGAGTGTTCAAACGTTTTAAGTAATAATAATTGTATTCTAAAGAAGAGGAAATTTTGTGTATTATCATTAGTTATGTAAAATGTACATCAATTTATTGGCAATTGTCTTATCCCTTTAGTTTCCTGAGCTTTTCTTTCAGACGGGACGCGTTGATTTTATTTGAATGCACTCGTCTAGATAATAAAATTCGGTTGGTACAAGTGGGGTCAAACTTTTAATCATCAGATAATCCAGGGCTCTAAAGACGATAGCCGATAAATGATCATACACAAAATTACCCCTTCTTTAATTACATTTTGTGGTTGAAACGTTTGGAGACTCAACTTAACGAACCAACTAATTAGAAGTGTTAAGCCAACGAATAAGAAAACGTTAATTAAAAAATTTATGGACTAGTTTAATAAACAGCCCAATGTCCCCTCCCTCCATTGGGATAATCGCAATCAATGATTATGTTTGTTTATTTTATTAAAAATCCTTGGATGTTTACCTCAAATGCCTAGTCAAGCTCAGAACCCTCCATCTCCTTATTTTGAAATAAATTTAAAATAAGGGTTGGGTTACATAAGAGCTGGATCTTTAAATCATTTTAGTGGTGAGCCAGATCGGGGTGAGCCAACTTTCCACCAATGAGAGCACAGCATTTTATGAAATGCCGCGCTGTGATTGGCTGAAATTCGGCTCACTCCGATCTGGCTCACTACTAAAATGATTTAAAGATCCAGCTAAGTAGCTATTTTGGTTGCTTGAAAGTGGAATACCATAGTTATAGGACCCGCAGAAGTTGTACATAGGAGAATAAACTACCCCTGATTATTTTTTAAAAATTTTTCTTTAATAGGGAGGGGGTTGGTGTTCAATGCTTGATTGGCACTTTTAGGGAAAGAGCCAGTGCTCGACTATTCGTTTAGAAGAACTATTATTCAATAGTTAAGGACTAAAAATGAAATTACTAGTGTAAATATGAATTACAAAATCTGAGATACATAATACTACGGAAGTATATTCAGCCCTGATTATATTTGAAAAGAGCATTGATTTATTTTTGTCTAGGGGTTATCAAAGGTCTCACATCTTCTCTCTCTCTTTTTCTTCATTTGGCTTTTTAAAGAAGTTATACATTTAAGCAAAATTGAAATTTATCATTTGCAAAAGCATAAAAATTACTCAGCTTCTAGATTTCTACAAGACAAAAATTATCATCATTAAAACAAAATGCATGGTTTTTGGCTCGAATTTAGAATTCTGTATTTGTTATCAATTAAAATGAAAAATTTGCTAAATTTTTCATACTTTTTAGGGTTATTATTTTTACACTGCTTTATAATGGTAATAAACCTAGATCTCATCTATTTGCATTTTCTATGCAGTTAACTCTTTACATGTGGGGAGGGGTGTTCGTTTGATGATAGTTAACTCTTTGCATGTGGGTAGGGTGTGTTACTGAGTAGTTAACCTTTATTTTCGGGGGGAGGGAAGTTTTTTTACAGGATAATCAACTCTGTAAGTGAGGGATTGTTCTTTACATGGTAGTAAACTCTTTAGCTGTGGTAAGTTAACACTTAAAATGTAGGTAGGGGTTTCTCTACTCAGTAGTTAACTCTTTCAGTGTGGGGGATGTTCTTTACATGGTATTTAACTCTTCACATGCGGAGGGGGAGGAGTTTCTTTAATGATGGTTAAATCTTCTCATGTGAGTGGGTTCTTTAATGTGGAGTTTTTATATATATAATAGTTTATTTTATACATGCGGGGAAAGTGTTCTTTGCTTTTTAGTTAGCTTTTAATTTTTTTTTTAGGGGGGGGGGCAGCTAAGTGTTACATGGATCTGAAGCCCTCCTTTAGGGAAATTTTAAGAAATTAGAAGGCAATATAAAAAAAAATTGAAATCTCTTTACATAAATGATAGATTAGCACCTACAGACAGACGTAAATACATATACTCTACTACTCTAAACAACTGTAAAGGGTTAAAGGGTTGCAGGAATTAGAAAAATTCCTCGGCCATTTTTTGAGTTTTATGATTTAGTGTTTTTAGGGCAAATACATAGCGCATACCACTAGTTAGTGCTACATGCATAGATGCGTTACTGCTCTATAGATAGAGGCATTACGTCAGTACATCACTATGCTAGGTTTGTCGTAGACTTTTGAATGTAAGGATTATCCGATGAATTTGAAACTTTGCACATTTATTTGTATGGTTATTTGCCACAATATATATGAAAGATTAAGAAAAATGGATTTATACATTTTTTGTCAATTTTGATTCAATGGAAAGCCATAAGCGACAAATTTATATTAATCGTTACTGATGATTAACAAAATTACCCTTTTGTAGAGTAAAATTAATAATTGAAAAGATTGGATGCTCACAGCTTGAACCAACACACCAAGGTTTAAAAAAATACCCAAAGTTTTAATAAACAGAAAATTCAGGTACCAGTGTACACTAATATGTGCGATCCATCTCTAATTTGGGTCTTATAGCTATTAACCCCCTAAAAAGTTTATCAATATTGTTTTAATGGATGTTTGCATCCTTGTTGGAATTTATTTGAGTTTAAATGGTTTGAGATATATTGGCGTAGGATGTTTTTATAAATCAGCTAAAACAATTATTACAGCACTTCTATTTGTTTGATAGGCAGGAGAGTCTTTTTTTTGTCTTCATTCTATTATAATTATCTGCTGAAATAATTTGACTAAATATCCCAGTATTAGAGAAAATAGTTGCAAACCTGCTTGGGCTTGTCATAATAAAGACTTTAAAAATTTAACCTTCTGTTCCAATATCTGATATGTATAAAAATCAATCCTTGAAGTGGACTCCCGAAGGAGAGAGGAAACAAGGTAGACCAAACATTCATTAAATAAAACTTGATTGTTAAACCTGTGATCAACAAAATAACCCTGGTTTCTAGGATTTTAAAATTAGACATAAATTTTATTAGGAATTAAGTTTTTTTTGTGGTTTTAGAAGAAACATTTATTGGTAGTAGTTTCATTTTTTCTCTTTTAAATACTTTCTATTGTTTAAAACATCCATTAAAATTAAATTCCTTTTCTTTATACTATTTTCTTTATAAAAGTAACAAGATGTCTGTCTATCTATATGTCTTTTTGTACCGAAGAATTTCACTCACCGCTAAACAGATATGGTTCTACTTTAAAAATGTAGCTTTTTATAGGTCGAGGGTAGGTTTATAATTATTTTTTTTTATGGAGGGTACCACAACTCTGTCAAGAGAAATAGCTCTAGAAAAATAAAACACCCAAAATTTTTACCTTTTTTAAAAAACAAAAATTGAAATTTTGACAGGGGTGGTGGACCTCCCCTCCATTTTCCTTAGATGCCCTTAGGAGCGTAGCCGCTAGTATATAATTAAGAAATAGTATGTGTGTGTTAGTTAGGATTTCTTAAATAGCTAGACTTCTCGTTAATAATTTTTGAAGGAAGCTTAGTTATTGTTAATCCTAACAGTATAAAAAAGTATATCCTATTATATAAATTAGTAAGCGTTTTTTGTCTGTCCTGAAGGATTTCGCTAAATGCTGAACCGATATTGTTCTCCTTTACAATGAAGCTTCTTATATGTTCTGGGGAGGTTTTAAACTATTTTTGTGGAGGGTGTCTTTATCCCTTCCCCCCAAAAAATATTTTTAAAAATTCTTTTGATACTCAAATTTAATATTGAATGAGGTTGACTTTTCCCTCTCCTAACTGAAGCGCCCCTAGGCTTCTAGGGGGCGTAGCCGCTGGCCCGCTAGTATAATATAAAATAGTATTGCTTGGGTCCATTAAAATATCCAAACATTCAAGCCAATTTGTTATTACGGGGAGGTAGGGGACATTGGTCGGTGAACTAGTACCCAAATTTTATAACCACATAAGCTTATTCATTGGCTAATAAACTTTGGGTACCTATATTGAATTTTGATTAGTTGATCCTGTATGTATGTATGTAAATTTGATATGAATTTAATTATCTTAAAAATGCGAAGGAATGAAATAGGCATGTGCGCTGTTATTTCAGCAAGACAGCAAATTTTGTTATTAGAACAGCAAAGAGCAAATTAATATTAATATTGTACCATAAGGTAATTACGTTTTGAGACTGTTGTCATATTTGAAGTTAGAAATAGATATATCTGATAATTTAAGCAAGGATGACAACATCCATAAGTAGTAAAGCACATACATCTTAATGGATAAGACAATGGCCGTTAATTGATAAACATCCACTATGATGATACATAAAATTACCCCTTATGTATATTACAATTAGTGGTTGAAATGTTTTGACACTCAACTTAATAAACTTACCAAACAAAATTTAATAAAAGTCCGCAAAGTTGTTAAGTCAACTGATATGAAAATGTTATTATAAAACTTTATAGACTATTGAAATAAACTGCCCAATGTCCCCTTCCTCTCTGACCATATACACTCCATAGAGCAATAGGAGGATGGAAAGACAAAGTAAGCTATATTGGAGATGCTAATTGGTCCGTGGAATCTTCATAAAAAAAATATTTAAAGCCTACCTCAAATAGTAGTTTAGAACCAAATTAAATCCTACAGACAGAAAAAATTCAGTAGCTACCAGGGAAGGTGGGAACATTGGGGTGTTTATTACACTGGCCCCAAAGTTTTATAATAAAGTTTTCTTATTTGTGGGCTCAACAACTTTGGGGACCGTGATATTGAATTTTGATTTGTTGGTTCATTAAATTGAGTTTTCTAACGTTTCTACTACTAATTTTAATCTACAGAAGGAGTAATTTTGTGTTGCATGATTGAGGATGTACATCAATTTATCGCCATTGTCTTATTCCTAAATAGCTTCGCTTGTAAAAACAGGTTCTTTTGCGGATTGGATAAAACTCTCTGGCTGCGCTATTTAGCATAATCTAATAATCATTTAAAAAGAAATAGACACATACCAGCAGGGATTCAAGGATAGGACAATTGATAATAGATAAATCTGCCACTCAATATTCTCTATATCCTTCTGTTTTTGGTAGCTAGTATATATTTTTTAAGGGGGGGGGGTGTAAATTAATTTACCCCTCCCTCCCTGAAACCTCTCCCTCTCCATACTTTTCAGCCCCGGAGGAAAATTTGGGCAGGGAGGGGGTCCGTCGGTACAGAGCTTTATGGGTACTGCTACCTATATCTATTGTAGCTATCTTCAGGGATGCAGGGATAGGAGGGGCTTTCACACAAAGTAACTTGTCGAATACTAAGACATCCTTCCTCCTTTTTTTTTGATTAATTGAAAATAGGGGAAAAGGGTAAGTTTTAGTTTGATAGTTTTTTTACTTCAGGACAGGATAGGGTACTAGGTAGCCCCGCAGGGGTTAGACATAGTTAAAAAAAATCAAACCCCCATGTCTCAAGCAGATTAATTGCTTTTTGGATGTAACCAACGTTTAATTTGGATTGGAAGACAACAATTTTGCATCCTAATTGTGAATTTTTATTTTTTTTAAACTGCATGTAATAGTAGTATACATGAAAATATTGAATGAAATATTGGAGGCAAAATAAATCTTCTTGAGGTGCAATATCCATTATTTTATGAACCACCCACGTAAAATTAAAACTACTATCATCGAATCTGTATGATATCAAAGTATTCCTACAAAATAACCAAATTTCGCTATTTTAAGGAATACTTTTTATATTTTCTTAATAATACAGCCTAAACCATCCCAAGACTAATATCTAAAAATAGAACAGCCATGGTCTTATGTGAAGTTTTCCCAAATAGGAAACTCATTTAATTCTTTTAAGATCTTAATTGAGAAATAAAACTTACTACCTTATTGAATTACAAAGTTGATATACGTTATAACTGCAAAAAAAAGTTTTGTTGATTTTAATGAACACTATGAAAATGTATGTGGAATGGATGTTTATAAACTATGATAACCTCAACATTTCAAAATCTTAGTCATAAATTCCATTTTTAAGCAGGGATTGGGGATAGGACAAAGGAAAATACTTCAATATTATTCTAAAACTAAAACTTTGCAGACCAGCCAAACCCCCGTTATGATTAAAGACTTAAAACTTTTTCTTATTATTTGTTAGGACATATGAAATTAGCAAAAGAATAATTTTAAAATATCAGTAATATTGTACATAAAGAACACATTTTTTTCTTCAACTATTTCACCAGTCAAAAATAAGTTTTTAATAAAATATTGTAATATCTAATTATATCAATCTTAAAGTTTTAAACAAAAAAGTTAATCAATAATTTTTTTCAGATGTCATGTCCCCCTAAACCCTGCAACATTGATAGGAAATTGACTACCAAAACTTTTTCGCTAACTCTGTTAGTTTATGTAATATTATGTATTAGAGTTAGATTTAGAAGATTTTTGACAGGTTTTCCTTAAACAAAAAAAGTATATGAAGTTTTGAAATACATAAAAATTACATAGAGAAGTCAATGTTAGATAAGTATTTATTTCTTCTCAACTTTTTGTATTACAGCTAAAAATAATTGAGTTATTATTTCAAAAATAAAATAAAAACATGGAGAAAACACTCTAAAGCATCTGAATTGGATGGATCCCCATGCTGTCTTCCCTCCATATTTGCTAGGTGGTTGTCCTATCACTCCCGCAACATTATTAAAACATCATATTAACTTTGAATTATTATTTCAGCACAATATTTCTCTTATTCTTTGCTTCACTTTTAATTAAAAACCTCAATATCTTATTTCGGAACGAAGACACTTTGTGAATTTGCATGTCTGTCTGTCTGTCTATATGTCTCTATCTTTCTCTCTCTCTCTCTCTCTCTCTCTCTCTCTCTCTCTCTCTCTCTCTCTCTCTCTCTGTCGCTCTCTCGCTCTCTCTCT
>LS056688.1:0-11880 GCA_900241095.1 Acartia tonsa
ATCTAATAGCAACTAACCTCTGTAGGCTTGGGTCCACTATACTGATCAGAGAAATGGATTGTTTCAATAACATTGGGGTACTTATTAAACAAGGCGATCAACTTGGGGTCCATCATAGAACTTGCTACCTCATGCACCTTAACAAAAAAAGTTGGTTCCAAAATGCCAGGGAATTAGGGGACATTTTGACTGTACACTATAATAGTACCCAAAGTTTTACAAACGTGCTATTTCAATTGTGGCACATAGATGCTTCTAATAAATTTTGATTGTTTGATTCAAAATAAAAGTGTTCAAACTTTTCTACCAAAATTTAAATCTTCAATGCAAAGGGGGAATTTTGTTTATCCTCCTTGAGCGTTACCAACTGCTGCTATGTCATGATCGCGATATAAAGAGTAAGGAGAACGACTTAGCACAAAAGAGGCGCAACTCATTGCTATGCACAGATAAAGACATCCAAAAAAAGTTTGTACAATCAAAGGGTTGGGTGTCTGTAGGAGTTTTGCCTCTTCATTAGCAAGATTTGGACCAGACATGCACCAAAATAAGATCTCGTGGTGGACATTTAAAAGAAAATGTTACCTCTGAGAAAATGAAGTATGATCCAGGAATATTAAATTTATCAGCAGCTTTTCTCTCGGGACAATAAGTGTTGATATCGTAAATTTCCTGAAATAAAAATCTCTATAGGTCATTTTTTAATTTTTTTATTTTAATATAAAATCAAATAAATTTTTTATAGGAATAAAAAAGGTTTTTACCAACAACTGAATTGAAAAATATTTAGGTAGTAATTTCAGCTGATTGTATCATAATTTTGTGAGGCAACGTTTCGTAGTTTAGACGACCTATTTATCTACCCCCCAAATTTTATTTCAGATTTATATCGCTTGTTGGCTATACCTTATTCTTGTAAAAACCTACCTTTGAAAGTTTGAGTGAGGATTTCTTGGAAGCAATAGCAAAAATGAAATTTTCCATGTCGTCATCATTCATATCCACTCTAGAACAAGAAAATTTTTTTGTTAAAAATAAAAAAGTATACCTAGCTAAATTTTGGGAATAAAATTTCAATGGTAAAAAATCTAAACGTTATACCTTCCTACTTTTTTCCATTTAATTTATCAAAATATTGTAAAACTATTGGCCTTTTCTCTAGCCTCCTGAGGAGTTCAGAAAAATAGCCAAAAACCACCCCAAGTCTTTAATAAAGCTTTCCGGAGAAGTACAGATAATACGGTCCACCAATTTGAAAGAGCCTAAGTTTGAGACAAAAATTCTTACTACTTTAAAATATAGGATATAAAAAAATATTCATACCGTATGTGAAGTTGATCATAGGCAGGCTTAATAGCGTTGGCTATAACGCCTACTAGATCTTGACGTTTTAACAACTTCAACTCCACTAACATACCTAGATAAAAATTAATATGGCTTTAAATCGAATATAAACAGCCTAAAAGCTTTGCTATAGTTCAGGGAAGCCTTTATGGAAAATTAGTCCAGAGAGAGAGAGAGGGGACAATGGACTTATTGTTATACTAGTCCGCAAAGTTTAATAATAACGTTTTTTTTTATTCGTCAGATTAACAACTTTGGGGAATTTAAATGGATTTTGATTTTTTGGTTTATTAAGCTTAGTGTCTAAATGTTTCAACCACTAATTGAAATCTACAACGGGTTATTTGCTGTATTAACATTAAGGGTTGTGCATCAATTTATCGGCTATTGTCTTATCCCTTTAGATCACTGATTTTAGTCTCAACAAGAACGAAAATAGTTGTTACAATAAATATAGAAAACGTCTATAAGAACAATCCCTTAGGTAATTAAACTAATAGGAACCAGATTTAGGAACAATACAACCGCATTATTGGTTAGACAATGGTTTTGCTACGATAACACAGTATTTTTTCATTTCATCCATATAATAAATTACACCTAGGTATTAAAAGTTGAATTTCTCATGGAAAAATGATTTTATCCACAATTTTCGCCATTAGTATTTGATCAAAGATTATGATTTTTGAGTATGACTGAGAACTGGTACTAATCCAGCGGATATCAATCGGTTTGTAAGCCATACTAGAAAAGTATTATTCTTACCTTCACAACAGATTCTGCCCGAGCACCAGAAGGTGAAAACATTTTCAGAATCCTTGTTCATGGGCTCCTGGATATCCTCAATATTTTGTGCCCCGTCGTCACCAACTAAAATAAGAATGGTTTGGTTATGGTATACACAGTAGCACAACAACTATAAGCCAACTTTATCCTTATCCGAAGGATCTCGCTAACCGCTGAACCGAAATGGTTCTCCTTTACAGGGTAGCTTCTCATAGGTCCTAGGAAGGTTTACAACTATTTTAGGGGAGGGTTCCACCACTATCCCGAGAGAAATTGCCCCTAGAAAAAAATGATCCCCCTAATTTTTTTTATTTTTTAAATATAATTAAAAATGGGGGCGGGGTGAATTCCCCACCTCCCTCCTCTCAAGGACCCCTAGAGGTCTCTAGGGGCGTAACCGCTAGTTTCATATAAAATAAGAAGGAAGTGTTATTCAAAAAAATTATTTGACATTATTTTGACATAGGAGTTTATATTTTCCAACCTGATTGTATATTTTCCAACCTGATTGAATTTCTCTCCCCTTACCCTTCTCTATTTCTTTCCCAATTTATATAATATATACCTACCTAGTAAAAATACGGAAAATGTTTCTAATATGAAGAATTTAGGAAAATAAATACAGTTTAAATAATACTCCCCTGTTACAACATGTGATTTGATCTATGTAAAGACATAATGTTATCAAATACTTTAAATAAGAATCTTTAAGTTAATAAAAACTTTAATTTGATTAGGTAGGTACATCCCCTTAAAGTAAATAATTACAATTTTTGTGACACCTGACATAAATAACTTACCCAAAGAAAATTGTGATTCAAGCAGGTTGATATGAGAGTTGAACCATTGGTTGGCAATCTTCTGGTTTCTGCTCTTACCAGTAAAGAAGTTCAGGAAGTAGACAACTATACCTAAAATTTTAAACATCTAGGTACAATTTTATTTTCTTATAAGGGAAGGAGGAAGCATTGTACTGTAAATTACGCTGGTACCCAAAGTTTTGTTAACATGCTTTTTCATTCGTTGGGTACTTTTATTATATCATGATTGGTTAGTTCGCACTTTTCAAACAATAATTTTAATCTACAAATATAGAAAAAATAGAGCAAATATTTTAAGTGGTCATAAAGAATATACATAGGATGATAAAGAAGAATAAAAATAATAAATCTATCGTAAATAGATAGTAGTCCAGATTACATTTACCCATCAGCGTTACGGACTGACAGACGGATTAATTGAAAGAAAAATATAGTAGTATATCCCAGCTATAAGGTATAACCAACAAGTGAAATAAATCTTTAAAAATATTTGGGGGGCAAATGAAGAGCTCTTCAATTTTACTATATGTTGCCCCTAAAACTACAGCTGAAAACCACGTATAGTTATGTTTCGTGATTTTTTTCGAATTAATTTCGTTATTGGTATGAGCTGAGTAGATCTACTAATCAATTTCGTTTAGAAGATGGTATTATATTATCATAGCTACCCAGGTATAAAAACATTTAACAATAACATATTCTTTTTTTAATAAAAAAACACATTTTAAAGTACATAGGTATTCAATAGATTTTGAAAATCACGAAACCTTCCCTAGTTGAAAGCTTGTGCAAAAAAGAAACATGTGTATCGATCGAAGCACAGCAATAACTTACCAATAATCATAAGAATTTCTAGGTAGTAGTTGCCCCAGTTTGAGCGCAGGTGAATGGGAATATTGGCGTACTGCAGGGTGGGCACTGAGTTCTTAGATTTAGGTTTCACTGGCCTCTCATTTGTAAATTCCTCAGAATCCTGAAAGAACAATTAGGTATGAAAAGACAAAACTTCATAGGAATACCTAGCAGTTTTGTTAATTTAAGATGGAGAAACAGAAAAAAACATCCTTACCTACCTTTTTTAAATGGGATCTTTATTTGAAGAAAATTTAGGTTGTTCCCTCATCAATTAAATAGAAATAATGGGTTTGGGTAATTTTCGCTTGTTTATTTATAACTTTGGTAAGGTTAGGTCATAATGGGTACTGGGTAGCACCGCAGGGTTTAGATGAAAACTAACACAACTTGTAATTTTTTTTAAAAAGGTGGATAGGTTCAGTGCTCGATAAACATTTTGAGATAAAGCACCATTATTAATTTGTATGATAATGTGTATAGTATACCTCGTTGATATTTACCTCACTTTTGTCTGAGAAATTTTCAAATTCTTCAGGATCTGTCAGGTGAGAAAATTCGTTTCCAGTGTCTTCATCGACTAAACCTTCTGAATAAGGGAGAGTTATTTAGCGCATAGTATTATTGACAATATTCCGCGGATATTATAATGAAAATTAGTGAGATCAGTGTGTTTGGGAACCGGTTCTAATCCAGCGGATAATAATTGGTTACGTAACCATTCTGGAAAAGGATTTAATAAAAAAGTGGATGGTGATACTTTTCTATTCATATTTGTAATACAAAGTAGGCCGTTTATCATTTATTGGTCAGTTCGTTCCACCAGTAGGAGGGGATCGAAGAGAGGGAATAGATGGCGGTACCGTTATATTAGCCAGCTAGAAGTAGCATACTATCAGTGTAGGTATGCAAAAACCTCTTCAACTATCCACGTATTCTATATAAAATCAGTTCTAATCCCGACGTCCCACTTGTTGAGAACACCCTCCCCCCAGTTAAGAATTAGTTACTAACCTTCTGCGTCGTCTTCGTTCACTGTTTCTACAAAACTATCATCCTCATCTTCTTTAGTCTAGAATAACAAGTTCTTGTACAGATTCTAAACTCAGGGAGGCATTTTTATCAGGAAAAAAGTTTAGATTTTCCTATTGACAGATTTAGTTTTCCTTTACACGCCATAAAATAAAAATCTTTTGGAACTTTTAAAGCAAACGTTTCGGATGCTTCATCACATCACCCCTCCCCCTTCTGATTCTGACCAAACGGAAATCACAAAAATCCTACCTACATAACCCTAGGTACCTAATTGAAAAACAAGGATATAATACTGTTAATTACAGTGGTATGTACAAAAGTTTCATAAACACGTTATCTTAGTAGTTGAAAGTTTAATTCAAAACTTTGTTTTGAGATAATATTGTTTATCATCATTGGGAATTTTTAACATTTTATCATCCATTGTCTTATCCCTTTAGCAGAAGACAACGGGTGTTTTGGGCTGTTCACATTAAAATGAAATTATGAAGTTGAAGGGATTTTATTGGAAAAACAATATACCGGGCTAAATTCATCTCCCTCATCCTCAAAATCAAACTCTGCAAATTCATTCTCCTCTATCTCTGCAAACGCGTTGCTCTAAAGAAAAAGAAAAAAAAATTAAAATATATCTTTTTTTGTCCGTCTGTACGTAACGGATAGTTCTGAACTTTAATATGGGCAGGGCACGTTAAAATTGAGCTAATCATTTCAAAAGTGACAAGAAGATTTCTCAAAGAGCTAGGTATAAATTAGCAAGCGAAGCAATCCTATAATCATAACCAAAAATGTCCGTATGTCCCTTATAATCATGATGATAAACCTTTTTTTATCATGATTTATGATTTTTATGGTTGTGGTCACCATTGTTTATACAAGAAATAGAGTATAACATAATTTTACATTACTGTGACAGATTTTAAAAGTTGGTAATACCTTATCAGCAAGCGAGTAAGAGATCAGGAGAACAAGAGAAAGCGCGGCTAATAAAAACCGCATTTTTCTGAAAATATACAAAAATTCATCACATTTATGTAGCATGGTTTAAACATTGGTAATTAAATGGAAATACTGTAGCTAAATGACATATGCAAAAGCTCAAAAGAAGTTTCTCGCTAGTTTCCCTTAAAATGCCCATTGGAGCAGAGAAGCCCTTCTCCCCTTAGTGTGTTGGTGGGAGAGGGGGGGGGGGAATTGGGTGATTTTTTTTTTTTGGGGGGTTGGGGTGGGTTGGGTTAGTTAATAAGGGGAACATGGTAACGAAACATGGAATATATAGGCCCTAAATAGGTTTTAGTAGAACTAAACATATGATATATGTAGGTACCCCTCCACTTATATTCAATATGTTTTTTAATTTGGGGAGGGGTTCTTTGCTTGTTAGGCATTATGAGGGAAAGTTTTTTGAGAAAATCCTTAAAATACAATGACATGATATCTCAAAATTCATTTAACATCATTTTAAACAAATTATAAATTCAGGTACAAAATTAAAATCTCAAAAGAAATCACTATGAAAATAAAAAAAAAATCAGTAGGTACTTATTTTTCGAATTAGATTCATTTCCACTGGTTTTAGGCCAGTTCTGAGCCATACCTACTGAAAAATCATTATCGTTAGAGAGAAAATTTTCCACAAATAATAAAATAAAAATCATAAGATTAATCCTTGTTTGGATACCAGGACAGATGATTCAGTCAATCTGGACCAAAATAACTGGAATAAATCTAATAAATTTTTATTTTCTAATCCGCGTAAACCTGTCTATGATACAATACGGAAAAATAAAATACCTAAACAAAATCTGTATTTATCAATTACAGTACAACATAAAAAAATATGTTTGAGAATAGGAATTTTTATAGTGGCTTAAGACTGAATGGATATCTCACTTTTTAATTGTTATCAAATATTTGATTTTTTTTATAGGTATCACAAGTTTGAAATATTTTTATCTTGTTTATCTTTTTTCTTTGTTCTTATGCTGGCCTCTACCGCCGTTCCCGCCCATCTGAGACATACCACCGCCGCCCTGCTGTCCGCCTCGGCCCATGCCATGGTGTGAACCACGACCTGATCCGCCGTTACCGCCTCTACCCCCATTTCCACCGCCTTGGGTTCCCCATGTTTTATTCGAGCTTGATCCTCTTTGGCTACTGATAATATTGTTGTTAATATTTTCAGTTTTCTTTTAAAGAATTAATAAATATGTTTGATACCTACCTAATATGTATATGTAATACGTAAAAGATGTATACAAAAGAAAACCTAATCATGTTTAATTATAAATGCAGAAATTATCAATAACGAATCTACTTTATAACCCATGCCATTGAAGTATTTACAGTCTTTACATTACATGCAGAATATACACCCCTGTTCAGAATCCAACGAAAATACTTTGGGAATAGTCACTTTTGTAACATCGCCCCATAAGGGGCGATTCGTCGTATTTTTAAAATGGCTTTTATAGGTTATTTTAGGTTAGGTAATTACCCCACAGGGTAAGGTAATTGGCCCCGCAGGGTTAGAGCCCCCCGCTGGGGCAAGAAATAGGAGAAAAACTACTGTGAAAAATACGAAGAATCTCCCCATAAGGCTCGATGTTACGAAAGGGACTATACCCAATACTTTTAATGTAATTGCCCTATAAACATTACTCTTAGTGAATATGTAGTTTATATTCTTTACTTGAATTAAAATATGAAAATACAACAATCCTTGATCCGGAATTAGCTCCATTATTTTGATTGTCTCCACTCCTCTGGCTGTCTCGCATTGCCTTTTGTGCTTTCCTTTCCATATCCTCCTGAAAACATAAATTGAATGATTTGAAAATGGAATAAAAAATATTGGCGAACTGTAAGTGAAACTGCCAAAATATTTTAGAAAATAACAAATAAAGCAAAATTATTAGGTCAGTGGCGTGCACAGTGATCCACCAGGGAGGGGGGGGGGTGGAAAAGAGGAAGGCAGGGCTTTCAATTTTAAGATTAATAGGGGTGTTGACACTGTAATATCGCACGCCACTGCATTAGGTATCTTGCACCTTACGCAATTATACTAATATTGTATACTGTATAGGTATGAATCTTTATTTTTCATAAAAAAATTACGTTACCTGTTCATACTGTTGCGCCATTTCTTGACTCAAAGGTTCACTCATAAAAGGGAGCTCACTAAAAACCATACAGAACTCTCCTATCTTGTAAAAATCCCCCTTCTTGGACAGAAAAACTGTCATACAGTTCATAAAAACTCCGGTATAAGCTCGGCTCATACGGATTATGTCACCAGGCTGCAATACTTTTCCAGGTTCATTCCATAAGGATAAATTTACAGTTCCGGTTTTATCAGCGACTTTTACGGTTCGTACCTGAAAATTAAAATATCTAGGTGTAAATATTTTTTTAAAACTAGGTAACAATACTGCAAGGTTATGGGGTATATTTTAATTTTTCGTGTGTTTTTACTGAAGGTTAGGTTATAATAAGATTATATTGGGGAGAGGAAAGCCCCACATAATTAATTAGAGCTCCTCTTCCTTACTCCCCCCCTCCCCCCAATATTCACAATATATTTCAAAGACAAAAGGTAATATATAGGATTTATGCGCACGCTATTCACCTTGAAGGAAAGTACCATTAAAAGCATAAAGAATCACTTACTTCATTGTTATCTTTAGTAAAGCTTGGTTTCCCAATGTCCAAAGCGATAACAACCAAGGAAAGGTTGCTCATGCTCAATTTTAAGTCTTTGATGTATGTCACTGCTAATTGTGTGCCCATTTTATATTAGATTAACAATTCTAGTTTTAGTTTCTTGCTTTTAATTAATATATTTGTTGTACGTTATATAATATTCTGTTTTTGGTGATCACTTAAATGTTTTTGTTAATATTGTATTTCTTCTTTTCTTAAAAACATTTTTATACCTGAAAATAGGTTTGGTATTGTTTGTAAATGTAAATTTTCTATTTACAAATGACAAAAAAATAGCATAAAACCGGCCATCTGCAGACTAACTATAAAGTAACTTAATTAATGTTATTACGTTGTTAGCTTTAAAAACAGAAGAACAAAGAATATTATTGACCTAGCGATCCTTAATTGCATGGATGTTTTATGCTATTTTCCTAAGCAATTATTATAACTGATCCTACTGCTTACAAAAAAAAATTAAGGACTTAATATATGGTTTCGAGGCAAGGGGGCCTACACATCAGTTTTGTAATATAATATTAACATTTTATAATAATAATTTTAAAAAGCCGGTATTCTAATAATATATAAATACATTTTTTCACAGAATATTTTTAAAAATGGCCTAAAGCTTAAATTTATTCAATAGATATATAGAAAACAATTAAAAATTTATAAAAATCTGGGTAAGAAACCGGAAAAGTGCATGTTTATGCATTAATTAAACAATTCACTTGCAAGTAAATATAAATTCATTTCTGCTTGCTACTTATCATGAGTAGACTATGTGTGTGTGTGGTGTGTGTTTTTTTTGTGTTGTTGGAGTTTTTCTATGATAGACAATAATTCTCTACCATAAATTTTCCTGTCAAGTTTCCAAAGGAGGGAGTGGACATTGATAAAAAAATAGACATAAGAAGAACCCCAAATTTTAAATAAATTTATGTCTTGGTACAGTTTTATGTATTTTGCTCCTTTTTTTCTCATCCTAATATAGTACTAGAGGTAAAGAACATAAAACAAAATTAAATTTGCAAAGGAATGAAATCTAAATAGAGTTTTTGACCGAAAGCATATCGCCTGAAATAGTATCATAGACCAAACATTATAAACCTTGGATAATTGAGAAAAAAAATTAAATGAATCGTTGAGTTTAAATGCAGTATTTAAGAAAAAAAATGCCATTTAAAATATTTTAATTTCAAAACTAAATATAAATTTAAGCTAGAGAAATACGACATTTGAAGGAATTTTATGTAAAAGAGAGCAAAGATAGCTTTTTTATTTTCAAGCTGAACTAAATTTTCCTATGGCTTTCTTCATCAATAACAGCGTTGCCAAATTTTAATCCAATGAATAAGAGAACATAGTCACAGAACTCTGGGTGCCAAAATGATTTTCCAGTGTTCCTTCCCTCCAGGAGCAAGACCAGAAAGGTTAATCTTCATTTTAATTCAACATGTTTTTTTCTTCTCAGAAGCAGAATCTTTTATTGTGAATAGTTTGAGCAAGAATTCGACAACATCCATAAAAGGGAAGCTCTTATATCAGTCGATAGGACATACGAACTTTAACACTTGAAGATCAGTGTCAGAACTTAATAAGCAGTATATCAATTTATAATTTCAAAGTTGCTTAAATGTTATTTACCAAAAGTCAGTAATAAGATATAAATATATCATACAATTTTTGTAGAATGTTCTACTTCCAATGGACGTACAAACTTTCTGGTAACAAATGATATAGAGTTGCTACGCTTCTAAATCGTAGCTAACATGCCTAAATTAACGATAGGAGCTATCTGCAATGGACTGACCCTAATTTTAGAAAAGCGTCATCTAGACAGACGGACAGCCATGGAGGCATACATTTTTCTACTTTGTAAATTAGTAATTGCTTCACCCCTAGCCTCTAGGCGATGGAAGAGAAGCAGAGGTCAGAAAAGTAGTCTATAACCTCCCAAAGACTCATATAAGGTGTCCCTGAAAAGTACCAACCCTTCCAACAAGCAATTTACTTAAACTTCAGACAAGAAACCTTACTACTTTATAATAATACTAGCGGCTTCGCCCCTAGCCTCTAGGGGCTTTGCCCCAAGAGGTGATCAAAAAAAAAAGAAATAAAAAGGACCAAGGAAATCTTTTACAAAAAAAGGACCAGGGAAATCTTCTACAAAAAAAAGGGGGGGGGATTTTTTTGTTTTTAGGAGGGTTGGGGGTGTCCAACATCCAAGAAAATAGCCTAAAACCACCACAGGACCAGTAGGTATATTCCCTGAAGAGTAGAATCCGATCGGTTCAGTGGTTACCGAGATCTTAAGGGACGGACGGACGGAAAGACAGACAGACGGACAGACAGACAAACAAACATCGTTCTACTTTGTATTATAGATATATTTCAATACAATATCTCAAATCTTTAAAATGTTTCCCAAGACCACATAAATAATGCTTATGTTAATTTAGGCATCTTCATAGCTTAGCTAAATCTGAATTTTATATATATTTTGGATTATTCCTTTATTTTGCTAAATATAGTATAAAAGTTGGGTGTTTCATCACTTTCACATAATTAACCATACAAAATTTAATATTTGCAACAACAAGGGATCTAATGAAATAAGACAATGGAAATTAAATGAAAGTACACCTACAAATATAAAGAACAAAAATACCCTCTTTTTGGAAAACGGTATTTCAGGATGCTATAATATTTTAAAAGCGAAGCTTTTCTATAATTAGGGTCGGTCCGTCCGTACGTCCAAGACGGATAGCTTTTTTCGTTAATATAGGCAAGTTAGAATTGTCCTATCGATTTCAAACTTTGCATGATGATATCTGTAATAGTTAGGTACGATTAAGAAAGCGTAGAAGCGTACAAAGTACAATATTATAACCAAAGCAACTCTATAATCAAGTCCTAAAAATGTAAGCATGTCCCTAAACAGTATTATATATTTATGCAGTTACAAGTTTTGCAACAAATTTACTGACAATTTGTTTGTACTTATGCAATAACAATTTGCTTATTCAGTTCTGACACTCTACAAGTGTTAATGTTTGTCTGTCCTTCAATTCCAGAGGTTCGCTTTTATGGATGTTGTCATCCTTGTTATATTGTAATACATTTGCAGAAATGAATGCACACTCCAAAAAGTTGAGGTATATTATATAGCTCTTTCCTTCCTTATTGCTGCATTACTCAGAGAGATATAGAATAGATAGAGGTTTAAGCAATAGACTATAAAAGTTGGAAAGATTTTTAATCAATATAATAGATTTGAAATCTGCATAAAATTTTAAGGATTTTTTATAAAATTCGTTTTTTATATAATTCTTTA
>LS056689.1:0-11880 GCA_900241095.1 Acartia tonsa
TCTTATACATTTATATTCTGATTATTCAGTTCTGACACTATACAAGTGTTAATGTCCGTTTGTCCTACCGTTTCAGTACTTCGCTTGGATGTACTTCGCTTGGATGTTGTCATCCTTGTTAAATATATTATTCGAGTTACTTAAAGAAATATAAAATCTTATCTTAATAACCCATTAATACACTGCACTGTTCTAAAAATTAAAGAATGTTTTTTACAAAAATAATCATTGTTTTGGTGTTTTGAAATGGTCTTTTCCTCAATTGGTTAATTTTTATTTAAATAAATTCAACAGTTTGTTATGGTGACTTTTTTGGCTTTGAAATTTTATGGATAAGATATTTTAGATCAAAGTCTCAAATTTCTTTTTGTATTCTTCTACAAAATAATATATTTTTATACGTTATAGTCTTTGTTTAAATCAGAATCAGGACAAACGCAGGAGTCCCAAACGTCGGAGTGGACAAACACAGGAGTGTTAAAATATTAATTTAATTTAGTATTTCTATACAGATTAGGTTAGATTAAGACATGAATGTACAAATAAGCCCCCCCCCGCAGGGGTTAGGCATTTAAAAAACCTTTAAGTTGGTCTAAAATAGGTTGGGTTAGGTTAATTGTCCATTCCTGCGTTTGTCCACTCCTACGTTTGGGACTCCTGCGTTTGTCCTAGGACCATTTTTAGGATTACTTACAATTTTAAGTCTAATACGCCCCTAGTTATCTCTATTGAAAAGTGGAGGGGTTAGAAAAAAAATAAAATCATCCGAAGTTTTAGAGTTTTGTTAGATATTTGGGACTTTTCTTAATAATTATTCTCTATAAATATTTACTACGTTTACTACATGGTACAATTATCTTTCTCTCTCTCTCTCTCTCTCTCTCTCTCTCTCAGTCATTCTTTATGTGTAGTATAGTATACCTTTCCTGGTTATACTCCCCCCCTCCCTTTCATTTTTACACTAGCTGGGGGTGTGAGGGAAAAGGGGGGGGGGCGGTAAACCAATCCCCCAAACACTAAAAACGCCCTTGCTCCCCCCTCCCCTTCCTTATGCGTACTACACTTTCAAAAACTGTGCGACTGCCTGATTGTATCTATCTATCTGCCTAACAATCTATCTATCTATCTACTATCTGCCTGACTATCTATCTGTCTATCTGTGCATAGTGTATATCTGTGTACCGATTTTCCCCAAGCGCCCTGAACACACACGCACACACACACACATACTATCACTTCCCTTTCCCCTCACACACAGACACACACAAACACACACACACACACACACCTCTCTTAAAAATGTAAAGGTAGGAGTTTAAAAAAATGATCCAAATATTTTACTTAAAATCAGCAAAAAAAATTATTTATCCTCAAATCGCAAAGTAAACTATTGTCAGGAAGATAGTAGACCTTGAATTGTAAAATGTACTGGTTCCCAAAGTTTTAAAATCATGCTGCCTTATTTATTAAATATTTTGGGGACTTCTAGTACATCTTGATTGATTGGTTTGAATAAGCAGCTTCCAAACTTTTATAACCAAAAATTTTAATCTACAGAAGGGGAAATTTGTTTATCATCATTATGGATGTGTAATGTGTTATACCTGACCAGTTATTTCCTATTGATCATTATTAGATTTACATCAAATTTATTGTTCTAGTTGTAATGCTTAGATTGGTCTAATGTTGAATTAAGCATACGCCCCTAAAGCTTTTTAAAAGATAACATAATTTCGATGTATGTTTCTGTTGAATATTTGTGTAAAATGCTTCGCTGGTATTCTACAATATTGTCCTTGTTATCTATCCTATTATATAAAATAATAAGGTTTTTTTCTGTAGCTTAGGATTTCAATAATCACAGAACAAATAGAGTTCTCAATTCAAGGGAAGCTTTATATAGGTCTCGAAGTGAATTTAAGTTATTTTAATATTAGTTTTATGATGGTTTAAGGGTAATTTTCTTTTCTCCTCTATCCCTTCCAATAAATTAGAGAGTCCCTAGATGCAAGGGCCGCTTCCGCTAGTATTTCTATATTCTAGCTAAATAATATTTTTTGCTAAAATACAAGGCTACCGAAATTAAGGTATGGTATATATAATAGTTGGCTTTGTGCGTGCATGTCTGTCCGTTTGTCCGTCTGGCGTGCGTGTCTGTCGGGTGTGTGCGTGTGTGTGAGCTCGAGTGTGTATATAATAACTCGGCTTAATTTTCATTTAGTTTACTCTTACCTGCATTTCAAACTACAGCCATCAAATCATATATGTGATCATTTTCTCAGTTTAAATAAAAACTGAAGAAAATAAACAACGAAAAAACTGAACATTATTACATCTTTTTAGTTATAACAAAGTGAGTGTTTTTTAGATATTATATGACCAAAACGTTCTGAAATTATTATAAAAATATGGTTATTTGAAAGGTTATAATCGATAATAACAGCGTATACATATAAAAAGAGATTGTTTGTTTATTTGATATTATTAAGTAATAACAACTTTCAAAAATAGGTTAAATTATTATGTAACTTTTAATTTAATTATTGAAAAAAATAAACCAAAATGGTTCAAAGGACCTAGCCTCATATTTCTAACGGCTTTTTATCAATAATGGACGTTTTCCCCTATTTGGGGGAATAGGGTTCAAAATATGGTTTTTGCCATTTTTTTCGAAATTAAGCAGAATAAAATTAAGAGAAGGGTTTTAATATTTTTTTATTTCGACAAGTTATTGTATAATTAAGGGTTGACCGTTAGTCTAACGGTCCTTAAGTCTAAGCAAAAAAACTTCCTTGATTATTAAGTGATTTTAAAAGACTAAACTAAAATTCAACCTTAAATAAGAAAACTCCATATTTTGCGATTTATGGACATTATCTATCAACAAAAATATAAAAATGACAGTTACCATGTTATTGCTGCGCTAGCTGTGGAAAAAATTGTCCTTGTTCTGAAATAAAATTATTTACGAGTCATTTGCTGAAAAAAATAATAGAATTGCATATAAAGAATTATGATTGTGTGGTTTTCTCATAATTTAACAATTATCTTTTTATGTGTCTATCTATCTAAATATCTCTCTATTTATCAGTAAGTCATGCTATATATTATTCTATCTATTTATTTATTTATTTATCTACTCATGATTGCCTTTCTATCTACATATTTTTTCGTGGTATATGTTGACTAAAGTTATAGATTGAAAAGTTTAAACGCTTCTAGTTTGAACCAACCATGTAAGATTTTATTGAAGGAACTTGATTACTAAACTTTGGGTTCTAAAATAATTTACAGTCCCATTGTCTGCTCCCTCCCTAATTTTTCTCTTTCATTGCATTTATAAAAAAAAATTGACAAACTGCGGTTTTCCCATAGGTTTGAAAAATGATAAGTTGGGTTTAAAGTTGTTTAATATCATTGTTTTACAGTAAAACTTCTGTCTGTTGGAGCCTATTTCTTTGATGTCATACTACTCCGTCTTATTTCCTTAGGAATCATCAAGTTTTGTTATGGTTTTTATCTGTTTATTATTAGATTTAGGTCATGCGTCAATTTTTTTTATATTTCTGAGTGATAGATTATATTTATTTATCGCATAGTATTATGGACAGCTTTACGCAGATATTAAAATGAAAAATTAAGACAAACGAGTTAATTTTATCCCAAGGTTCTAAAGGCCCGGGCTAACAAAACTGGCATTAAATTTATGATATTTATTTTAATATTCTTGGAAATTCTACACATGATTTTTCAGTATAGCTGAAAACCAGTTCAAATCCAGCGGATATTAATCGGTTTCGGTTTTGAGGGGAAAGCTGAAAAAGACTACACCCTTTGGTATTCTTTATAGCCTAAAACCTGCCTTGGGATTAAAACCAACCTTCCCGATCTGTATTCTGTTAGTAAGATCTTAAGACACATGTGAATCTTTAGAAACATACATCTAACTACTTTAATATATTGAATTATAAAAGGCAGGCAAGGATGTCCAAGCTTTTTATGACGGGGGTAAAATGATGCGTTTTATAGGTTTGGCCATGTAATTTTTTAAATTTTGAGAGGGGGTAAAATGAGGGTTTTTAAAGTTTGATAGGGGTTAACACCCCTTTAGCCTCCACCTTTGACGTCTATGGCAGGTATAATACAAATTTCTTAGATATTGCCATCAATTGTCGATTTTCCCAGAAATCCATAAAATGTTAACAACAATACATATGAATGGATATAGAATATACGTGGATATTATAACCTGGGAAAAATTGTCGTCAATTAAGATTACAAACATGTACATCATTTATTGGTGAGTTCGTGCATCCAGTAGAAGGGAAGGGGGTGGGATAAGAGGATGTATGGTGTTATCGTTATTTTATCCAGTTACAAGTTTCACTATATTAGAGCACATGATAATCTGGTGTAAGATCCAAGTAATAGTTTATCCATTGACATATGAGCTATTGTAATAGATAATCTAGATAATACTGCTTAAACACACATCAAATAATACAATAATGATTATAATAAGTAAACAAGGATGACAACATACATAAGAAGCGATAAACAAGTGACTTATAGATTAAAAGATTATTGATCTTCACATCTACTTCAGCCATCTGAAACAGCAATTAATAAATCTGATTTCTCCAAAAAACATACAGACCAACATACATTTTATATAGTACCCTCCCTACTAATAGTGGATAACATCTATGTAATGTTTAATACACTTGTTATTGCTAAATAATAACGCTAACAGCAATAACTTACACATTGCTAGGGTCTATAAATTTAAGAGTATATCAATACATTAGCAGGGTAACTAAAGATGCAATGTTATATTTATACTTAATAATGAATAACCATGAGAATCACATATAGAATGTATGGATAACAATTGTTATTGCAGAAAAATAACGCTAACAGCAACAACTTTGTTATTAAGTATAACAACCAGGGAGGGAGGGGACATTGAGCTGTAAATTAAATTGGTACAAATCTTTTTCCTTGGCTCAAAAACTTTGAGTACTTTTATTTATTTTGATTAATTTTAAAAAAAACATACAGGGGGGATTTTGTTTATCATCATTAGAGATGTATATAAATTATAGAAATATTTGTAAAGGAAAATAATGTTTTTAAATTGTTTGATAAACTTTAGATTTTTACTTTTTTGTAGTTAAAAAATCACTGAAAATGACATGCTCTAAGATAGCTCTCTATATATCTCAAAAATCAATATTTAAACTTTCAAATACGTCATAAACTTTATGACGTTGCGACGTACAGACAGCTTGTAGTTACAGAGTAGCTGCGCTACTAATAGAGCTGAAATCAATAACCTGCATGTTTCCTAAAAAATGTTAGAATAACTAAGATATGATAATCGATAACACTTGTGGCTAGATAAAGCTAGTTTTAGGCAGATTTATGTATATTGTAACTTTTCTTCTTGCCGTACTTTAAAATCAGTTATCTATCTACCTATCACAATTTCACGGGGATCTATACATCAATTTTTGACATCTAAAACATCCAAAGACCTCCTAAATTTTTGGCAATTTCCTCAAATTTTTGTGTTTTCATCTTTTTTTTCTATCTATCAATGTCTTACAATATTTTCAGTTATCTAATTATCAATAAATCCAATTATCAATCAATCTATTAATAAATAGAAAGATAAACCATTTTTTATCCATCTATCGAACAAGCAATCTGTTTTTTTTCTATTTGGCCACTTTAATATCCAATAATTATATGTCGATCAAACCACTTTAAAGTACAAGCTCCAAGTACTGAGCGCATTACAAAAGGTCACCAAAAGTTATCCAGAGTCCACCCCCAACCCCTCAAGCCAACCCCCCAAAACTTTTAATGACTTTTTGGGCCTGTGTATCTGGATTTTTCCATGTATGAAACTTTGATCTCAAAATTTAACATATGGACCTATACATTTGGGCATCTTGCTGAGTTTTATAAAAAAAAATTATCCCTTAAGGCATTTTTAGGCATTTATCTTTGAATGTTAAAAAGTTTAAGGAGGGATATTGGAATGGGACAATGTTTTATATCATAGTATTAAAACTTTTGAACTTATCTTATTTTAGCTAATTTTAACAATATTGGGCTCAAGCGCATAGAATGCCCATAAAAAGTTTTTCTCCTAGCAGTATACTTACTAATCATAAAAAAAATTAATTCATAGTTATAGAGTAGCTGTGTGAAAAAAATGCGTATCTCTATAGAAATAAAATACTGAAAAGGATATGTATCTATTGCATGAAAATGCGTTTAAATTATTTACAAACAATGGAAGACAAAAAATACACATATGTAAATTTTGATGATATAGTATAATACGTTTCACATCTGCTCTATAATTAGGGATATTGTATATCTATTCAAATAAGAGGTTTGAAATAGACTTTTTTAATTTTTGTGTAGAAGTTTAAACATAACTGTACTTTTATAATCATCTAAGGGCTCAGTAGGAGGTAGAAAAACAGCCTAAAACCATCCCTTTCTTAATTGCTATTTAAAGCTTCCCTTTAATTGAGAACTCAATCAGTTCAGCGCTTAGGAAAGTCTTTAAAAATAACAATATCAATTGTAATATGTAATAGTAACATATCAAATTTATGTTGTTATTTTTATACATATATTATTTCTTGTTAATATGATGTTAAAATTTATCCAGCTCGTTATTGCTTTGCTAATTATGGATATAATTATCCTTGCTTTTATAATATAGTAAAAATATAGTAAAATAAAAAGAATAATTTTTCAATTTCTATAAAACATCTGTAAGACACTTCTTTTATAATAGTAAAATAGAATAGTAGATTTTAAAATATTTACACTGAAAAATGATTATATAAACTTTATTGTTTCTTCATTCTTGGATCCATCTAATAAACTAGAGTGACAACATCCATAAAAGCGAAGCTAAAAGGACAACGACCAATAACCCTTGTAGAGTATCAGGACTAACAAATTTGTTGCCAAATTGCGGGTGCAATGAAAGGACATACTTTCAAGACTTGTTAGTAACGATTATAGAGTTGCTGCGCTTCCTAAATCGTACCTAACTGTTATAGAACTAATCATGTAAAGTTTTAAATCGATAGAAACTAAAAGAGTTAACCGTTACGGACGGACGAACTGGAGCTGATTTTAGAAAAGCTTCGCTTTTAACAACCCTTTCAACTTATCATGCAAGACATATTATGATAGGAAGGGAATGAGATTCTGTAAAACAATTACCGACATACAAATATCAGCTTGATATTTGATTATGAAAATTAGTATTATACAATTTCCTCTTTATATCTTTTTCGTAATCTTTATTCCTTTTTCTGGCATTTAGGACTTTTTACGGCTTCACAACTTTACAGCCACCAATTTACGTGTATTTTAAAATTCTTCCAAAAAGCTTACAATACATAAAACGGGCTATTTAGCTTTTTAAGATAAGGGTTTAAAATTTATCTTAAAATAAGAGGACAATCGAAGAAATAGTGCCTTTGTTATTTTGAAGGAAAGGTTTATTAATCTGACAATCTCCCGTAAATTTGACTGAGATAAAGATAGAAAATTGATGTCTCTATCTTGTTTTAGGTAACCACGTGAGGCTCAAGATGAGGATTACTTTTTTCAGTGTTGGTTTTGTTCTACTACTCGCCATAATCCAGGTATAGATAGATAGATAGATAGATAGATAGACAGATTGACAGACAGACAGACAGACAGACCGACAAATAGACAAATAGACAAACAGACAAAGAGACAGACAGACAGACAGACAGATATACAGATATAAAGACATACAGTCATAAAGACATAAGGGCATAAAGACAAACAGATAGATAGATAGATAGATAGATAGATAGATAGATAGATAGATAGAAAGAAAGTAGAAAGAACTGAGAAACATATAAATAAATAATCTTTTTAACTCATATACATAGATAGTTTATATAACAACGCCTGGCTTAAAAAAGTTCATGATGTAACAAAAAGTTAGATAAGAAATTCGGCACAGATGGGGGGAATAGAAAGTTAGCTTAATGGTTTTAGCGAAAAGAAAAGTAATTTTGCTTTTTTTTGGATAGATTTAGATAGATTAATAGGTAGAAAGAAAGTTAGCCAGTTTTATAGATTGATAGGTAGATGGATTGAAGGGCAATTTGTTGTTAGAAGGATAGGAAAATGGGTAGAAATGAAGATGACTTACAAATAGATAGATAGCTAATAAGATAGCTAATTGATATCCTGTCTATCCCCTAGGTTGAGAGCTCCCCTGGCCATAATGTGCATGACTATTACAAATGTAACTCAGATTATGCCAGGTTAGATATTCTTTTCTTTCTAAAATTAAATAACATTTAAACGTTAAGAGGTATTGACTGTTTTAGCAGCTTTTTTTGTGGTAAAGCTAGTTTGTTTAGTTTGTCCGACTTTTAAACAGTTAAAGAGAGTAATTTAAAATCTTATGAAGATAATGGAAAAAAACTAAGAAACTTAAAGAATGAGAAAGAAAAGGAGATTTAAAAAAAACAATTTAAAAAAAGGGAAAGTGAAAGATAGAAAGAGAAAAAAAATTTTATAACAAATAGAAGAAAGTTATACACGTATGTTATTGTGAAAAAAAGTGATAAAAGTTATTTTGGGAAAGAAAAGAGAAAGAGTCTATAGATAAAAAGTAATTAGTAGAGGGAATGTTATGGTAATTTAAATAAGGAAAGGAAAATGATAATAAGTAAATATAGAGAAATGTTATAAGAAAAAAAAGATTATAGCAAAATTATTTAAGAAAGACATAAAACCTGATAAGTGTAAGTTGAAAAAAAACTAACCAAAATGGTAAAAAAGACTTAATTTTAAAAACATATTGCAATAAAACTAGGTCTATGGACAATGTTTTTTTTTCTGAAATTAATATTTATAAATATTAGAGATAATTAGGGGTATTGATTGATTTCTGTTTTACTCGTTCTTATAAACTCTAAAAACCGATACTTTTTAATCAAGGGGATCTTTTTTCCTTTGAAACTGTCATATTATTGAAAAAGTAATATATTGGAAAATAGATTACAAAATACATATTTTTGTAAATATGATCCAAATTTTATAGAATGTTTTTTTTGTGAACTAGGGTATGTCCGCCTGTCTGCATTTAAATCCGTCACTCAAAGCAAGAATTTAAGTTTGATTATCTAAAATATAAAAAAAACTTTAATAATTAAAAGTAAACTAAAAAATTAATAGAGCCTATAAAAATGATGCCATACAATACAAATTACCAATGATAGGCCGTTAAAGAGACTAATGACAGGCTAGTATACATTTTAATTGTCCAATGACAGGCCATTAGATATTTTAAATGACCAATAGTAGGCCAGTATGATGTCATTTTTATAGGCAATATAAAAAAGCTTCAAAATTTATTTATTACAAAAAATTATTAATTTTTATGGTAATCATTGACCTAAAATTTTAGAAGAAATTATCGGCATTGCAAGGAGGAGGATCAGGAGGCAAGAAATTATGGCAGAGTTGGTAGAAACATTAACCATCAGGATTATTCAGCAGCAAGTAGCAGCAGCATATCATATATTACAGGTATAAACAGCTTTACAGACAGAAGGACAGACATACAGACAGACAAAGTAACGGAAGGGCTGACAGACAGACATAAACTAATATGTATATAATTATACAAATAGGTAGAATCATTGACTATCATTTTCTTTGACATAACAGGTATAGAAATAGAGCCTTACAGAAGGAAGAAAGATATACAGACAGACATTGTAGATTATATAAAGCCTAGAACCACTATAAAGCTTTCCAGAAAAAAGATAATTTTTGTTCAGAAGTTGAACACACCAGTTCTCGTCCATTGATTTAATTTTTCTTTCTTTTTCAGTATTAGCAAGTGTAGTTCTTGGTTTAAACGAATTGTTGAGACACTGAGAAGAAGGAAGGTAGTGTCTCTAAACCTCGGTTTCAGTTACAACACACAGGTATGCAGTTTGATAGAAAGATGGATAGATAGACAGATGGAAAGATATAATATATAAAAACGCCTAATTACAATTAGTCATAAATACTGTTCCCTTAAAGTTTTATCAACATATCTTCTCTTTAAAGACTTTGGGGAATCATAATACAAACGAGTATTGCCCTAACTTTTCAATTAATAGATTTTAATCTACAGAACGGGCAATTTTGTTTATCATGATTGGGTTGTGCATCCATTACGAAGACAAACAAAGATAGATAGATAATCATAATTGCAAAATTGCTGTAATAATAAACCATGACATGCAAAAATAAAAGAATTTAGAAAAAAAAATTTGGCTTATTCCCTCAAAAAGAGACATTAGAACATCCTCTCCCCCTCCCTCCTCTCCCCCACCCTACTCCACCAACAATTTTGAAACTTTAAAATTATATCATTTTACTAAATTTTTTTTTTTCTTTTCAGAATAAAACCGGTGATTTTTACATATCTCGCTAAACCAACGAATAAATGTAAAAATAAGAAAACTAAAAACAGTTGAAAGTTAAATTTGTTCACAGTTAATCAACAACAGTAAGAAATTCTCTTGGAGTACAGTTCAAAGTTAATACATACAAGTCTCATCAACAAATATTTCCCTCAACTCAAAAAAAGTACAATATTCATATAATGAACAAAGTTAATTAATAATAGTTATTCTATATGGTTGTTTCTCAGCTCTTTACATGAGAACACTATGGCCAACACAATAACAACACATAATGTTGGCTAACATTATAGTCAAATAACTATTATGCCCATCAGGGCCGGACGAACCGGTTTTTTAAAAACCAGTCTTTGGCCCTGATAAGTGATTCCTAAAGTCTGTTGCAGTATTAATCACAGGCGACTATGTTGCTGCCAAGTAACTGGAAATATTTCTGTGATAATATTGTATAAAAGCACTCTAGGAATTGTTATAATAAATTCCACCATTTTTTAAAGATTTTTAAACAAACTGGATTGATGGCAAACTATATATGAAAAAATAGACTAGATTTGAAACCTTTAAAATACTTTAATTTGGCTGTTTTTAAACTTTTAATGTACAAACAAGCACCTTTAAGTATTAGATATAGTAGTATTTATTTTATAAATAAATTTAACATTATATTCAATCAAACTTTATAAGATTAAAATTTAAATTTTTGACTGATTGATATATCAATGTGAGTAAAATGTAGTGCCATTGTTCTATCTAACTATTTGTCATTTAAGCAATTTTTATACTTCTTTTTTACAAATTTTTACATAAATTTTTTGGTGTTTTTTAACTGTGCTCAGCAATATTTTAATTTAATTAAAATAAAATAAGATATTCATTTAAAACAAGCAAAAATTAAAATGGGCTTGTTAGTGTGTAAATATAATGTATATAGAATGTATAGATATCATTTTGGAAACTAGACAATGATAAGCTTTATTATATGCATCTTTACTTTTTTCTTACAAAAGCAAATTTAACATACAATTTATTTATTATTTTATCTATCTATCATAGTGATAGTTTTAATGTGTTATAGATTATTTGTTAAACTTGCCCTCAATCTTAAACAGCACCTTTTTCTTTTAATTTAGGACCGCAGCTACTTTTATTCTTTTCTTTTATATGCTTCAAGCCCTTTTAGTTTGTGTTTCTATACATGTTAACCACCCCTTGTTCAACCAAAGAAAGTTCACTTGCTTATAGCTGCACGCCGTCGAATCATATGTACCTTGTTCTAAATACTAAAATATATAGATAGAGATAGCCAAATTTTATATCTATCTATCTATTTAATATCTATATACCTTCTTTCTATAAATACTATAAAATAAACTCT
>LS056691.1:0-11878 GCA_900241095.1 Acartia tonsa
GTCCTCCCCCCCCCCCACCCCCCCCCACTCTCGGTCCCTCCCAAATGCACCAGCTCTCTCTCTCTCTCTCTCTCTCTCTCTCTCTCTCTCTCTCTCCCCTTATGTCTCACTTTCTTTTGAGTAACACATTCTGTGCTATAATTGGGGCATGTCCATACGTTTGTCAAGCCGTAGCTAAATCCTAAAATGAACATATATTTCTTGTTTGTTGTCTGACTTATATTATTTAATTAATCCGATTATTTGAAGTAGTAAAGTTGTGATGCCTGTGTATGTAAGAACCGATTGAGTTCTCCATTTTAGGGAAGCTTCACATAGGTCCCGGGTTTGCTTAGTCTATTCAAGTTTAAGATATTTAGGATTATTTTAGGACATTTTGTTACCACTTCCTAGCTCTTGAAATACAAAGCCCTAGATGCAAGAGGCACATACGCTAGCTTAAAATTACAGAAGATCTGTTAAAATTATACTTCCTTCCCTAATTCTCTTATTATCTCCCCAGAAACTATTTTTAGTATCGAAGCTACTCTATAGCTAGGATGTGTCCGTAATTTTCTCAGCTACCAGAAAAGAACAAATCAAATGTTTGCTGTGTAATTCTCTTATGTATGGCGCATAATCATATTTAAGCATTTTGAACACTCTTCTTATTACATATAAAAGTACGTGTTTTTGTGCATTTATTCAATTCTGCGCTACTTATGGATATTACATTACTGTCCTTGTTTAAGGGAAAAATTGTAAAAGCTCTTATGTATAACATAAAGGCCATCATATATGCATTTCTAAGTCTAGGCTTCATTACATAGACTACACTATTTTAGTCTCTTCTTTTTAGATCCTTCGAATAAGTATTTCTAGAGGGTACACTACATTCCTGATAATCATCAATAAAAAAAGAAGTTATTGTCAATTTACGTAAGTCACTGGATGAGAGGGATGGACAGACTAATTGCACTGAAATAACTATGCTACATTTTCATTATTAATGTTTGGTTAATGGTTTAACATTTTAAGTAAGTTTTATAGTTACTACTTAGTCATGTTTTTACTTGGTTTACTTTCAGTATTTCATCATATCATTTCACTACTATAAGTATACAGGGCTGCCACGAGCCTCTGAGTCTTTTTCTCCCTAACATGCGGACAATATATACCCAATGGAAGAACAACAAAAATAATACAGTCCAATACATCTTTTATTATTAAATTGACATTTTAAATTTAACTAACGGTCCGTCAAACTGAAAAAAAAATTTTAAAAGAGGATTTCTCTACAAAATATTAAATCAGGCCGTTTACATTAACGACAGACAGTTAGTTAAGAAAAGCTTATACATATTATAACTAACTTTAGACAAATCTAGTTTAAATTGACCAAAACTAAATTAACATATTCATTTCTGTTAAAGTTTTTCTTTGTTTGTTTGAAAGGCTTGATATGTACTAATTGACAGGGAGTAAAATTCTGTGATTCAGGGACAGGGCAAATGATGACAATTGAACATGCCCCATGACAAAGAAAATCTGCTGTTCCTATATGATTATTTTTGGTTGGAAGAAAGGGTCGTAAATTGATCCAACCGGCATTGTCTCCCACCCCATCCCTGATAGGATTCAGACAATCCTGGGACCAGTGATTTAGATTATGATACAAAAATAGTTAAACATTGCCAGTAAAATTTCAAAAAAAAAAATTCTATTTTAAATGTTTTTACATGGTAAGGTATCTACGATTGATTAACTTAGCGCTATTTATTACCATCAACAAACACTTTGATTGTACCACCTTGTTTTGGTATATGATGATTTCATGCACCTGACATATCAACACAAACAAACAAAAAACATTCAAGAATAAAAACAATATTTTCAATTAATCAATGTGATTAGATCAACCTATACTTCAAACGTTGACGAAAAGAAAAAGGAAATGTAAACCCGAGCTATAAAGACTATCAGACAAAAACTTTTTCATATAAAGTAGCTTAAGCTACTATTCAAAACTGTTTTCTTGTTCCTTTGTTCCGACACCAGACGATAGATGATCTAGTATGCATTTTCTGGTCAACTAATTTTGATAATATTCAATCTAGGCAAATTTGATGCAGCCAAATATGTAGAGTAAAAGTAAATTATAATCATAACATTTATGACATCATGCATGATATATCAGTGTTATAAAAATAGAACAGCAAACCGAAGGACGTAGTGTTGCTTATTATAATAGACATGTAATCTGTTAAGACATAGCATCCAGTAGACAGATAAATCATACATTACACTTATCTATCTTTAACAGCAACCGAGGAAATCAGGTTTAACCTTTTTCTTTTTCTTACATTTTACTTTCAATTTTGAACAGTGTTTTAAGTGTCTCGATTTGGGGTTGCTATTTATTCAAATATATTCTGCTACATTTTAATTTTAATTTATTCAACATACCAATTAGAAAAGATCCAGATGTTTTGCATCCTTCCTAGAGTGCAAATTTAGAGCTCAACATCATTCAAAGTTGTATGTGCTGTGAAGTGTTAAAAATTGACTCACTCTTTTGATAAAGACTGCTTAGGAATTAATTCAGTAAAAAGACTAACACTTATTTAATTCATAATAAAGCTAATCGTAACTAATTTTTCATATTGATTTCAAGTTAGCGGATATGAATCACCAACTTAAAGTTGAAATGAAGCCAACTTGGAACATATTTTGTTGTTAAATGTGAGTCATTAACAGTTTGTTCTGTACCATACATAACTTTGACATAAATATTAACAACAATGTCCTAACAAAATTATTAAACAAAATTGTCATCTGAAATTTGATATTATAAACAATTTTGGTTTAGGATAACTCTTAGGATTTTTTGTTTCAATTTTGAAAATTTATTTTTTTGTATTTTTTATCAGCTATATAAATTAAGATATCTTGAAGATAATTATTTTTGTTGTAAAGATTTATTTTACATTGATTGTAATAGTCTATACTTTAAATTGTGTTCAGTTTAAATGTGTATAGACTTGTCTGTTTTCACCATCTACAGGGGGCACAAAATAATTTGGACGCAATATTTACAATAAGAAAATAAGGACAATATTTTCAATACAAAGAAAGTTAGTTACTGAACCGATATGGTTCTCCTTTACAGTAAAGCTTCTCATGGGTCTATGGAAGGTTCATCAATATTTTGGGAGTGCATCTTCACATCTCTTTGAAAAAACAATTTAAAAAAAATTAAATGGAAACAAAGATACTACATTAGAGAAACTGTCTCAGATTCTAAAGATCTAATGTGTAATTTTTATATTTATTGAAACTTTTTAAAAATTATTAAAATAACTCAAAGTTTAATTCAAATTTTACAGCCTTAATTGATAAATTAAGCAATTATAATAAAAATGTTTTGAACATGTGTTTTAAAATCTTTAATGTGTAATGCAAATATTATGTAAGTTAAAATTACTTTTGTTCCTATGCTTTTAATGTACAAAGCATCAGAAACAGTTAGGGCCAATATATCTATAACACAAAGTAGATCAATGTGATTTTAATATATTTTGTTGGAAAACATATGAATAATATGAGGAAAGTAAAAGAAAAGATTGATGAAAGAAAATATTTGTGATGATTATGATATAAACATTTTACCGTACACAAAATCCTTATTTATTCTTCTTACATAGTATTTTGAACACTTAGTCAAATGTTTTAATTTTGGAAAACCCGGTAAATTTTTAAAATCAGCTGATGTCTGAGTCTGATGCAATTTTTGTGCCACAACAACAGGCCCAGCTGACACACCATGCACACCCACACACACACACATACACATTAAACAAACATGCGCCAAATAGTTTGCAAAATATCAGCTGATTTTTAGAAATTTTTTGTCCAAATTGGAGTCAATTTTAGTGCTACAACACCTTAAATAGTGTTTTTTTTTGCAGGAAGCCACCATAAAAACCTTAAAAATCATATTAATCAAAATAAATTGGATATATTTATATTTAATTAGTTCATTTTTGGTCAAACATGCTTCACATATCGCCATACACCCTTTCCCTATTTTGCATAGTATCCGGCTTACCATATTTGTTTGTATTCCCCCCAACACTCGTTCCTGTCTTGTAATCCACTTTCAATTTAAATGTGTATGTAGTATGTGGATTTAATAAATTTCATAAGCATAAGTGCTTATAATAACTAAGATCTGTCCGACCAGCCGTCCGTATGAGAGCGTAAATTTATAGTTTTGATGTTTAATGTAAATAATATAAAGTTCTAATTGTTGCTGAAAATATAATTATTTATTGTAAATTTACAAGTGACAATGAAAAAAACAAAAGTTCATATAATATTATTACATTGTAATATATACACGCAGCTACGCCACTAGAGGCCTTTAAGAGCACATACAGGGGAAGGGGTCGGCCCTCCACTTTTGATTATAGTTTTGAAAAAAAAATTTAGAGGGGTATTTTTTTTCGAGATGTCATTTCTCCTAGGATGGCGTGATAACCTTCACCAAAGTAGGAAAATATCAGGATTTCAGACAGATAGACAAAGAATAGAGAAGCTGCACTCAAAAGCAACAAATCTCATGTTATCTAAATTTATTGATTAATGACTTTCATATTTCTAGATATCTCATTAATTATAGTCAGATAATTAAAAAAAACAAATATAATAAATACAAGTAAATCTACATTCTACTACACCCACATGATCTAAAGTTAGAAAAATATTAAGTAATATACCAATAAATACAAAACATACGGACAGACAAAATTACATAGAAGATTTTTGGGCATAAAATTTTTAAAGGAAATTTTGCGTACCTACAAAAATAATGGACAGAAAGACGGTTAGAGTAAGTCATAGAAGTTAAACAATGGTCAAAGGAATTTTGACTAAGATGTCTCGTACATCTATCGCTGATAGGAGCGGAAACGGAGATTAATAATTTATCATGTCATATCATAGACAACTTTTCGCAGTTTATTTTTATTTTATCATTCGTGGAAAATTGTCTTTAATTTGATACGATACATGATTTAAACGTATTTAACAGACATATGAAACGCCGGAAATAAAGATGGAGCATTGCTACTAAAGAGACAATGCATATAAATATAAAAATGATATATTATAAAGCTAGAAAAATTGTTTGGACTGTTAATCATTAATGATAATTCATAAACTCATAAATCACTGCAACAAATGTTATTAAAAAACAACGAAAAAAGGATATATTTAGAAACAAAGGTTTTTTATCATAAGATTTTCTGTCTCCATGGTCATTTGAAAGGTTCTTAAATAAATGAGTCATAGACACTTTAAGAAACAAAAGGTATGAACGTGAAAGTGTCAATGCTAAAAACTAATTATAATTACTGCTTCACAGAAACATGCATGTTTCAGGGTAAAACTTGTTCCAAACATTTTCACACAAAAATTATGTAAACACTAAAAACATGATCATTTACTGTTAACACTTTTTGTACTCTAGTTACTTCGCCCCTAGCCTCTTGGAGATTAATTACTCCCACTTCAACTACCTTTTCTATTTTAAAGTAAAAAGAAAAAAGGAAAATTTGTGCATATGAAAGTTTGTTTTGGAACCTATTTACTTATAAAATTATGAACATCAATAGATTTTAAATTATTATTAATTAATTCAAAGCATCAAATTTAGAGTTATATTTACTTTCATATAGTGCATAAATATATGTTTAGAAATGACATATTAGCATACAGAAACTTGAGCAAAGTTTTTCTTTGTTTAAAATTAAATGAATATATCCCTACGATACAAAAACAATTTTATTCTTGGGAGGTAATTTTGACCTAATTTATGGGATATTTAAACTTCGTAATAAGCGATAAATTTTATTTAAAGGGAATCTGATTTTTGTTTAAATTGACAGTTAGAACTACGGGCGAGAATGTTGTTAATTAGCTTTAAAGAAATAAAAGAATCCTCTTCTTGAAAAAAGAACTTTGCGGTAAAATTGCAACTGCAAGTTTTTACTTGTTTTATTTGTTCAACCCCTGCTTCCCAGCTACTACCTGCAAAAAAACAAAGCTGTTCCTGAACCCACTTAGATCATTGTTGGTAAAGAATAAGAAACTCTTTTCTTTTCATTTCAAACGAATTTACAAATATAAAATTGATATAGAATTACCTTCTATAATGACAAGAAAAAGAGGCTAAGTGTTCTTTCCTGACAAGGAACTTTTGAAATTACGATTCAGAAACTATTTAATTTACCAATTATATTACATTTTTAAAACTTTTATCTAGAACAATTGAATTGAACAATACCAAGCAAAAATAAACTATTTAGATTTAAATTAGTCGATTCAAATATTTGCAACAGATGTAAAACTCAAAGCAATACATCATGCATTATTCTTTTGTATCTTCCCTTGTTATTTTATTCATAAGCTAGCTGTCTTTCTAGATATTAAATATCAATTTTCCTTCAAACTGTTACAAAATGCAGGGCAAGAAACTAATTTTATCTCCCATTTTCTTGATTTTTAAATAACACAGTGATTACTTTTTTTTCTTATCATTTCCTAGCTACCAAACTATGTTGAGTTGATGTTAATAAAAGTCTCGTACTATAATATGTAATTCTGTATGTATATGTCTTTTTTTATGAAATACATATCTTTAAAACAAAACAAAACAAAAACATAGTAAATAAGCTTTAAAGAAGCCTAATTAGTCCAACTTAAAAAAAAAAACTTAAACTTATTTGAATTCAGAAATAAAATAACCAAAATTAAATAAAAACAATATTTACTATTAATATTTATTTACTTGGAATTAATCATTAACAAAATAATTAAATTTACAAAAGAAAAGTAGCAAAGTAGAAAGAAAAGTAAACATATAAAGAAAACATATTTTCATATTTGAGCAAAGAATGAAAATCAAATTAACTATACTACTCTACATCTCTTCTTTGGACAACAGCAAATTTAGAGAAATCATTTGGATCTTTCTTCACCCTGTATTTTTATACCATTCCTTTATTATTCATTACGAGTACACATTAATATAATGTTCTTTTTTTAGTATAATAGTTATTAGTAATAAAGACATTGGAGCAAGGTTATCTAAATTGGTAAAAATATATATTCTTCATAACATTTTTTTTCTTCATTCTGTTAAAATTGTTAATAAATCAATGAGGTACGACCTCCTTATATTAATATAGAAAAATTTAAATTTTGCCCACTGTATAATATTAATAAAATAATTGTTAATTTTATGATTCTAAGTTCATCATGATCTTATCTACAAGCTTTGGGTTAGTTTGATTTTGCTGGATATTTTTGAATTTTTTTTATTAGCTTGGCAAAATATTTCTTTTTACCTGTAATTTTTGGAAGGGGGGATACAAAAAGTTTATAAACACGTGTTCTTATTCGTTTGTTTAGTAACTTTGATACTTTTATTAAATTTTGTTTGATTGTTTTATTAAGTTGAGTTTCCAAACGTTTTAACCTAAGTTACAATTGGGAAGTTTTCAAATGAATGTAAATGTTGATTGGGAAATAGGATATTTAATAATTTTTAAAGATTTTTTATCCACAATATGTTGTAATTATAAATGTGAAATGCAGACGACATATATTTTTCTCAGAGCCAACACTCGCCACAAGGACAATAACTAAACACACACATAAATTCATTCTTTAAAATATTAAAAGTAAAAAAAATATCTTATCTTATCTATCTACACACTAAATCCCTTATAAAAATTATTTAATTCTTGCTTACTTCAATCTAATGAGCAAATCAAATTTTTATTAAAGAATAAAGTTAAAGGGCAATCAGACAGACAAAGTTCATTTTTGGAGTATCTTTGCACTATTTTTATCTATCCATATTAAGATTAATGAAATAAACAAAATAGTTTTTTTAAATGTAAAGGAATGATTTCCTGACAAAAAGACATTTCTGGGCCTCTTGGAACACTTCACAACAATCTTGGACTCGTTTCTGAACAAAATAAGCAAATTGAAACACACATATATTATTTTATTTTATTGTAAACTAAATAAATCTTTATAAAATCGTAAAGTTGTCGGATTTTCGGGGCAATACTTTGTTGAAGGGCCTTATTATCTGCCACCCAAATATAATTTTAGATTTAATTCAATACAATGCTCATAGGCCAAGAAAATATTTAACATAAATATTTAGAACCTTATCTTATAGCACTCCAAATCACACTTAAAAGAAAATTCAGAAGTCTTTCTGATACCTACAGAATAAGAAAATATGTTATTTCTTACTTGCTTACCTTAAACTGTTCTTCATTGTCGACACCATCAGCCAGTCTCTTCTTGGCTATCATTTTCTTCACCTTATATATTGAGACAATGGTCTGAATTCAGCTTTTTTCAATCAATTTATTCAAATCTTACGTTCTAAGGACACTATATATACTTGTGCTACCCTACTGTTACTAACTTTATGAATAGTTCTAAGGACACTATATATACTTGTGCTACCCTACTGTTACTAACTTTATAAATAGTTCTAAGGACACTATATATACTTGTGCTACCCTACTGTTACTAACCCTATAAATAGTTCTAAGGACACTATATATACTTGTGCTACCCTACTGTTACTAACCTCACACATAGTTCTAAGGACACTGCCCCTGTCTTTCTGATAGCCTGGATCAATAATGTTATAAGCGTCATCTACACATTTACAGTAGCTTTCCACCTAAATCAAAAATACATTAAAATAAAAATAATGAAACCCCCATAAGTTACAAAACTTATAAACCTTCCCAGGACCTACCCAAAGCTACATTGTAAAGGAGAAACATATCATTTCAGCGGTTAGAACAATATTTCGGTACAAATAGAAAGACGAACACACATATACAAACTCTTAAACATTCTGTTACTTTCATATAAGGTAAAGAAGCGCGGCTACTACAAAATCTTACCCTTTCTAAATCTTCTAGCTCAAGACTTGAAAGACAGCTGTTATACAGGGCAATCAAATGACGTTTCAAAAGCAACATCAAGTAATGGCTGGGGTGCAGTTCCAGGGCTATAATAAAAAATATGTGAGTAGTCAGCTAACAATCGACCATAATTTAATCTCTTAAAGACTGTAAAGACTATAATCTATACACAATTTCTCTCTAATTAAGTTTTACATATTCTCCAAAACAATGTACAAAATGAAAGCAGAATCTATTTATAATAAAGTTTGATGTTCTTTTTCACCTTGAAATGTTGGTACCTTTTTATTATTGTAATAATTTTAGACAAAATTGTTTCATGTTATAAATTTTTAAAGGTCATTCATTGTTTGTATTAATGCAACATTAGCCTACCATTAAAAAGGGGATAATTTTTTTTTAACTTTTTGGCCAAAATATCCTGAATGACGCCATATTAGAATAATCCATTACTTTAATATGACGTCATTCGTAGTACTACGTCCAAAAGTTTTTAATTTCATACCCTTTTTTATAAGCACTATAAAAAGCTTTCTAATATTTTGAAGTTTGAAAGATCTTATATTTACCTACGTCCTCGTGGAAAGACTCAAATTCTGCCATCGAAGAAGGAGCTAACTTTTGCATCTGTTCAGCAACTCTATAACATATTTCAATTGTAGATTACACAAGACTTTTTTTAAAGAGGGTAAAAAAAATTTCCATTGTCATATCTCAATGTTTTACCTGTTTTCTATGGCGTTAATCTCTTCAGGGTTAGTTTTCTGTTGGCATTTAGAGCAATTCCATTCAGCCTTGGGGTCAATAGGGTTGGTACTAGTTACCAGCGCATCAGGGCTTTTACATACCTTAACAATGAATACAAATTTGATAGGATTTGGGTTCAACAGGGGATTATTTCTTAATGCATGAAACATGATAAAGACCATTAAATGGTTGAAATCTGAACCTCGTAATAGAAATTATCCTGTTATTAAAAGAGGATTTAAAATCTTATAAAAATTAAGGGAATTAAGTTTCGAATCTTATTATAGAGTATGTCATTGTTAAAAAATTTTGAGGCAAAATAAAAATGATTTGAATCTCAAACTTTTTAGTATAAGTTTGGAAGTTACATGTGAATATTGCGTCAAGGATTTTAATTGAATTGGTATAAGGTTCGAATCTTAGCTTTTTGTGGTAAACAGCACTAATAAAGGTCTAAAAGGCAAATCAAAAATAGTTGGAATCTAAGGTTTTTTTAGGATCAAATGCACAAAATTATTGAATTTCATATGCAAACTTATCAGTATTGATTTAGTTACTCAGTATCAGAGTTATAATTCTACATAAATAGTTCATTTAATTATATATAATAGAACAAACACGTGTAATGATTTTTTGAGGTTTAGTGAATTTTAGTTTAACATTTAAAATAACCATTTCTATTAGATTATACTTTACTTGAACTAAATAAAGTTGTCCTGAACCTGACAGAGAAGTGTAGATGCATGGCTGCCACATTCTGTGGCATCTTGGCACCTAGCGCATGTACATTCAAAGAACCATTTGTCCCTCAACTTGGAGCGCCTTTTCAGTAGACCCTAAGTAAAAACAAATAATTATTTTGGTATCTTTATTTTCCAGTATGACTTCGAAACTTTTAATATCTGCTGGATTCGAACCGGTTTTCATGCACACTAAAAAATCATCGTATTACCGATAATCTCATGGCCTCTCTGGGCTAATCTGGTTTTTATGTTATACTTTTCCATTTTAATATCTACGAAAAACTGTCTGTAATACGATGCAATAAATAACTAATCCTGGAATATCAAACAGTAAGATTTTTTGTCTTAAGCTAATGACTTCGAAAATTGGTGGTCCGAATTGGTTGTACTTTTCTGGTGAGCTTTATAAATATCTTATAGTGGTTTTAATGCTATTTTCCAGACCTTCTTCTACTTCCCCTAGATTCTAGGGGCGAAGCAACTATAAATAAAGTAACAATATATCTGTTTGTCTGTGTGTTTGTGTGAAGGATCTCGTAAACCACTGAACCGACATGTTTCTCTTTTACAGTGAGGCTTATAACCTTATTGGTGGAATGTACCACAACTCTCCCAAAAGAAAAGGCAACCTTCAATTTTTAAAAAAATTAAATCTAAAGTGGAGGGTCGATATCTTCTCCCTTCCTTCAAGTACTTCCAGGGTCCTAAAGTTACGTGGGCGCTAGTAAATAATATTGTAAGAATTAATTCTTACTTGTAATGTTGAGATATAGCTGATGGTAAACTCCTCCCCTGCCTAAAAAGAAATTTATTTTGACCAAAATCGTAAAAGAAATATTATGAAACAACTATTACATAAATATTTATTATAATGTTATGACAATATCCATAATAGTGAAGCTCTGAAACGGTAAGACAAACGAACATTAAACCTTGTAGATTGAATAAGCAGAAGATTAATGCATAAGTTGAAACGAATTTGTAACTAAATTTGTTGCAAAACTTCTTAAATACAGGATACTGTTTAAGAGCATACTTTAGGACTTAATTATAGAGATGCTTCGCTTATAACATTGTACCTTGTGGTAATAGGAATCAGTATTCCAAAAATCAGATGAATATGATAATTATAACCTTCAAAAAGTAAAAAATCAGCATGTTTTAAATGGATATAGGAATCACCATGCAAAGTTTAAAATCGATATGACAATTTTATCCTTTTTAAATCAACGAAACGTGTCAGTGATGGACGGACGTACGGAAAGACCGACCCTAATTATAAAAAAGCGTCGCTTTAAAAATGTAACTACCTTGATTTTTTCCTTGGCCTGTAGAGCCAAAGTTTTATTAGGGAAGACAGAGTGGGCACAGTTGGGTTTACAG
>LS056692.1:0-11876 GCA_900241095.1 Acartia tonsa
AAATGTGATAAGGGGTATGGGGTAAAAACTCCTGTAAGCCAGTAATCTTCTCTCATTGCTGGTAACCTGGAAAATTTGCAGATTGCCAGCTAACAGGAACCTAGAATTTAGGGGAATATGCGTGCTGCTGGATCCAGGAATCTTGTAATATTGCCAGAAACCAGGAAGCATTCGTTACCAGCAATATTTTACCATGAACTGCAGTAGATCCAACTTGTGTCAAAAGTGGTTAATGTAACATGTTTAGGAAGGTACTGAAACTTGTGTAATAAACAGCCCAATGTCCTGACCCTCTCTGTAAAGTTTGATAACTGTACAACCGTCTTTTTATACCACAAGGAAAAATAAAATGTTTCATTCCGACTGTCTATTATGCTATATTATCCTTGTTTGTTTTGTATTCACATATTCCTGAAGTATAATCCCAGAATATCTACACAATTTTTCCATATTATCCTGCAGTCTTTCAGGAAACAGCCTAAAATAAAAAAAACATATTTTTATAAGTTTCAGGGAAAAAAGTAGATGATGATAAATATTTATAAGTTCCTGCATTATTTTCTAATAAGCAGGAACGTCCAAGCTTTTTATTTTAAGGGGGGTCAAATGCAAAGTTTTAAAGATTTGTGGGGGTTAAACTAATGTATTAAACATTTTAAGGGGGGGAAATGAGGGGTTTCAAAGATTGAGGGGGATAAACACCCCTTAACCCCTACTTATGGGCGTCTATGCTCTAAAGTTAACGTTTTCCAATTCGAAGCATATTGAAATTGATTGATCTAAATTTATTCGTATCAACGCCTGCTAATCCTTATACTAATATATAAATAAAGTGCTACATAGATAAATGAAGGGAAAATAAAATATGCTTTGCCCCCAATTTAGTTTTGTTTTTAAAAATCCAGCACAAACACTTTCAGCATTTTGCAGTCGAATTTATACCTCTACGCTGACAGTGAAGTTATGTGAAGTTAGGATTATCCAGGGAGGGAGAGGACGATGATTTGTAAATAATTTCCCCCCCGATTTTACAACTCAACAAATTTAACATATTTTAATTGTGAGAGGAAGATTAATCAATGTAAAATTTACACCTTGGATTATATTTATCAATGAATATAGGATATACGTGGATATTTTGACAATGGTAAATTTGTCTTTAATTTGGCTTGATAACATGGACCTCTTTATTTGTCAGTTCGTTCATCCAGTAGGAAGAGGGGATTGGGTAAAGCCCTAGGGGGCAGATGGGGGGTACCATTATAAGAGTACAAGAAAATCTGATGCAACATCCAAGTATATAATATGTCGATTATCTTATTTCTATTCTGTATGCAAAAAAGACTATACAAGTTTAAGCCTAATATGAATTTTCAGCCAAGTAGTCAAATAAATACAAACAATGAAAATCTACCAAGCATTTAAAATACATCTAAAAACATCCATAAGGCATGTTGAATAAAAGTCTAACAACTATTTTTAAAAGCCTGCAATATTTTAATGAACATATTACAAATGATAAAGATATACCTAATTGTACTGAGAAGCATCACAAAATTAAGGAACATGCATATAAGTTCAAAACTATAAAAAAAACATCCATCGGTTTTCCTAGTCGAGCACTGAGCCCAAAATAAATTGAAAATTTACATTATTTATTATTCTAAACATTGTAGACAAGGCTCGGCAGCCGCGCCGTAACCGCACCTCAGCCGCACATGAGCCTTAAAATTAAACCCGATGGCCGATTTGTGCAACAGAGGAAATTCCGAAAGGATGAAATGTCTGTTTGGGAACAGGTTCAGACATCCAGCTGAATTTTAAAATTGTAATGTGATTGTGATGATTTCACTGAAGCTTACACGTGGCTTCCTAGCACTGAAAAATGGGCCCCTAAACTTACCTCACAATTGTGGCTTGTCTTGCTGTTAAACATTTTCTCAATATGTCGAAACAGCCTAAAATTTTTTTTTGATATTTTGAATAAATGTAAAGATGTATGTATAATCCAGACAACTGCCTGGCCAAAGTGGTGGGGACCGTTTTCGTCTGCTAGCAAATTGCTTTCTGTCCTTTTTGTAGCGACTTAGCTGTTTTTTTTGACGCTATTGACTGATATTCATGACCCATTTGAAAGACGGCACAGAGTCCCCAACCAGTGATTAAGTTATAAATAGCTCGTACACCCCTCCATTCTTTTACTTCAATATACATGTTTGGTAGGGATAGGTTTAGTGATTCTTAAAGTAAAATATATAAAAAATTAATACATTCTTTTTCATAACATTGTGTTATTTTACCTATTGCAATAAGCTGTCTTTTTGAAGGATCTTTTAATTTCAATGTTAGCAGTTGTTGCCCAACCGTAGCACCTCTAAATATAAGATTCTAAATTATTAGTACAATGAGTTTTTTATTATTTATATTTTAGCGGTTAATCTACTAGCGGACTATAGGTGTTCATCGGGTAAGGAGGGAAAAAGTTCACCCCCTGCCATTTATATTTTTGTTTTGTAAAAAAAAACTTGGTAGGCAATTGTATTATGGCGATTTATCGAGGTTTGAGTTACCCTCACTCAAGATAGTTATATACTTTTCCTGGATCAAAAAAACACAGATTTCTAAACAGACAGGCAGGTAGACGGTTGGCATTATCTACGATATTTATTAGTAAAGGTTATTGATACCTGGAGTAAAGTGTAGAAGACCAAAGAACAAACTTTATAAAAGCTTCTATCTCAGGACCAACAGAATCCCAAGGATTTCTGAATAATAAGTTAGGAAGTCTGAAGTATATCTGTATAAAAAAAGAAAAAGGTTGTCTGTCTGTTTTTTTGTCTGTAGCCTAAGATCTCATTTCAGTAAAGTTTCCTATAGGTGTAGGAAATGTACGTTATAACTATTTACTATCCCGTCAACAAAAGAGAGAAGCTTTAAATAGACAAAAACTAAATATTTGTCATTTTTAAGAATCTTTTCATAGTGCCTAATATGACAAATGTATGTATGTAGCCCTGATTCTCTGAATTTAGGTTTCAGATGCATCTAATATGACTTCTTACGGGATACTTCGGCCAAGTTTTAAAAAAAATGTATCCCCTTTTATAGGCACTTTAAACAGCTTCCATTTTTACAGCTTTTTAAGTTGCAAATATAAATTGATAACTCCTGGCTTAAATATATTTATCTTTTATTTACCAATATTCAAATAGATTTTTAAAGATACAAACATTGGTAAGACGACATTTAGAATAGAAAATTATATATTTGTATTTTTAAAAAGTAATCTTCTTACCTTAGAAAGTATTTGAAAGCATCTTGGACTCTTTGTACAAATATATTGGATAATTCTGAGTCTATAAAAAGAATATAGATTATCCTTAGAAAAGTAACAGAATGTCTATCTGTCTGTGTGCGTGAGTAGCGAAAGAACCGTAGAACCGATATAGTTCTTCCTTAATCTCCAGAATAGATTTGTGACTATTTTGGGGAGAGTATTTCTACCCCCCTAAGAGAAATATCTTCATTTTGTGTAATTTTTTACTGATATCTAAGAATTTAGCCTGCTATAAGATTAAGAATAAAGTGGTCTACTTCAAAGACATCTAAGCCTTTTATTTATAGGGGAAAAAAAGAAGGAGTTTGATGGGGTCAAACACCCTCTACCCCCATTTTTGGTGTCTACAGTCCAAATAGTTTACCTAATGATTCAGCATCTAGCTGATCTATCCTTGACGCTAAATTTGATGTCATTTTATCTAAAACATTTTATGATTTTTTATATTAAAATAAAATAATTCTTTTTAAAATGCTCTACAAATGTGAATCTTATTTTCTTCTTTAAATCATGAATATCTTTTTGCAGTTTTAGCTAGCCTTATATTGTCAACAGGGGCTAATTCTCACTCCTTAACTGGGATGGTGCCTAACGCTTATTTTGATTAGCATCCCAGATTATATTGTACTAATTATAATTTAGACACTTTATATATTAACACAACTTAATTCTAAGCTCAAAATATTGACACTGAGATAAATTTCTCGTTTTGAAGTTAGTTGTTATCTCTTCTATATCTCTGCACTCAGCTGACCAATATTTACAACTTGTTTTTCTTATACAGAAGACGACATTTGAGGTAGGATTTTGTTTCTTAATATTATGGAACATTAATGGATCTAAATGGATAAGACAATGGCCAATTTTCAAATGATGTTACATAAAATAACCCCTTCTGTAACATGAAAATGTTTGGTTCAAACGTTTGAACACTCAACTTCATAAATAACCAACCTACAAAGTTGTTAAGCCAACGAATATTATTTTAAAACTTTAGGGACTAGTGTAAAAAACAGCCTATTACCCCCCCCCTCTCTTTGATAAATGGAAAACTGTTTGTTACCTAATTACTTCTTAACGTCCAGATTTATAGAATTGCAACTTTTAGAAAAGCTATTTATCGCATCTTATTATATATAGCTTTCCGCTGATATGAAAATGAAAAATTTTAAGATTAGAACCAGTTTTGTTAACCACGAGGGGCAGAAAACACGGTTTAACAAAACTGGTGTTAATTTTATGATTTAATTTTATCATTCGTAGAAAATTGTCTGTTATACCATGCTATACATGATTTTTCAGTATGGCTGAGAACCGCTGTTATAATCTAGCGAACATTAATCGGTTTCGAAGCCATACTGGAAAGATAATTACAAGTATCTACTTTGTCTATTGAAGTTTTTAGGTTATAAGAAAAATATCAAAAATTTATATATTTCAATAAGTTGTTCAATTTGTTTTAATGCACTAACATATTTTCTTCATTATTTCTCATCTATTTTGTTTGCAATGAAAGGCTGAAGATGAAATCTGTCCAATCAAAAGTCTCATGAATATGATTCAATTTAATGAAACGAACGAAGAGATTTTTGTGTCATATAAATTGACCTAAGCAAAGTGTTATCCTGTGAAATTCAACTGTCTAAACCTGATTTGTTAAAAGTAACTTCCCTTTCGTACAATACTAAGTACACTTTTTGTCCAATAATATGGTTGTATTGTATCTCTTCTTCCCTTCCCAGTACCTATGAGAAGCTACACTGTAAAGGAGAACCAAAGTGAATGATTATTCAACAATCAACTTCCATTCTATGGAATGAATATTTGGTATGAAAAAGTTAAGATCAGGCCACAGCATTCATATATCATGTTTGCCCTATCTCATTCTCTACACACCCTTTCATCAAGAAGAAACCAGGGTTGAAGGAATTGTATGTAATTAAAACAGAATCATTATATCAAAGATGAAAGTGCTTTAGTTGCCACTGGCATTCACAAAAATATTGTGGTTGAAATTAACCCTCATCTCACCCCGTTATGAAAACCTCCAAATGATTTTTTGAAAGCTTTGTGTCATTGTTTAAAGCTATTAGTTTTCGCAAATCAGTTGAATTAAGAATTGTGTAAATTTCAATTTGGATTTAATTAATTATCTAAACAAAATTATTTGCTTGCTTTGCTCGACTTGTCATCTCCCATCCCATGTGATATTTTGGACCCCAAACCTCCGTCCAAAAAGGCTTTTTACGTCCTTGTTACAGAAGCACAAATAAAGAGTTGGTTAAAATATACAAACCCTGTATACCTGTAAGATATCTCATATTTAATATACATACATATATGTTATACATAGTAGCAAAAGTAATTCTAACTTTTCATCAATATGTATTCAAACAATGGATTTTAAAACTAATGGATAAATTCTTTTATAATCAAAAAAGGTGTTAAAGAGAAGTTTTTGCCAAAAAACCTCTTATTCTATATAAGCATATTGGATGTAATTTTGACATAAATATCAGGCAAATCATCAGCATGTATGTTGTAATTAAGCCATGCTTTGATAATTTAAATTGATAAATTAAACCAATACCAATACCTTACGGAGAAAAGTATTACAGTCAGCAAATAATCATTATTAAGCTGAAATGTATATTTTTTCTGCAACAGACTAGCCGACACAACTATAATATTTGATTATTCATCGCATCGTATTATGGACAGCTTTCCTTGGATATTAGGCCCTGGCTAACAAAACAAGTATAAATTTTATGATTTTAATATTCGTGGAAAATTGTCTGTAATTCGATGCTATATGTGCCAGATTTTTCAGTATGGCTGAGAATCGGTTCTAATCCACCGAAATTAATCTGTTTTGAAGCCATGCCAAAAATTTATTTATTCTTAAATTATTTTATCTAATATTCGCGCATGTAGAGAAAGTTTTGGCGAGTAGCAAAGTTTGTAAATCAAGTTTCCAGACTAAAGACAATAGATATTTATTAGAGTAATCAACTGATTTGGAGAATGACTATCTATAGAGATAGGGCAATTGATATTATTTAGAGTGATAACATATCAATTGATTTGGAGAATTATCAACTTTCAGACTAAAGAAAATTGACATTATCTAGAGTGATAACATATTAGCTGATTGGATATATAAGGGCAATAGATATATTTTAGAGTAATAACATTTCAACTGATTAGTAGTAAGAGTCTATTCAAAGGCTAAGGGCAATATAAATCAATTAGAGTTATAACATATCAGCAGATTTGGAGAATCAGTCTATTTATATATTAAAGAAAATTGATATTATTTAGAGTAATAATGTATCAGCTGATTTGGAGAATGGGTCTTTTTATAGAATAAAGACAATAAATATTATTTAGAGTGATAACATATCAGCTGATCTGGAGAATGGTTCAATTTCTAGATCAAGGGCAATAGATATTATCTAGAGTGATAACATATAAGCTGATTTGGAGAATGGTTCTATTTCCAGACTAAAGACTATTGATATTATTTAGAGTGATAACATATCAACTGATTTGGAGAATTATTCAACTTTCAGACTAAAGAAAATTGACATTTTCTAGAGTGATAACATATTAGCTGATTTGGAGAATGGATCTATATATAAGGGCAATAGATATATTTTAGAGTAATAACATCTCAACTGATTAGGAGTAATAGTCTATTCAAAGGCTAAGGGCTAAGGGCAATAAAAATTAATTAGAGTTATAACATATCAACTGATTTGGAGAATCAGTCTATTTATATATCAAAGACAATTGATATTATTTAGAGTAATAACGTATCAGCTGATTTAGAGAATGGATCTTTTTATGAAATAAAGACAATAAATATTATTTAGAGTGATAACATATCAGCTGATTTAAAGTAAGGTACTAATTCTAGACTAAGGACAATAGATATTAATTAGAGTTATGATATATAAGCTGATTTGGAGAATGGGTCTACCTAAAGACCAAAGGCAATAAATACTATTTAGAGTGATAACATATCAGCTGATTTAGAGAATGGTCCAGATTCTAGACTAAAGACAATAGATATTATTTAGAGTTATAACATATCAGCTGATTTGGAGAATTTATGATCAAAGGCAATAGATTTTGATTAGAGTGATGAAATATTATCTAAATTTGCACTTTAAAGACTATATATTTAACTTATCTTGATAATAATTCAGCAGATTTGTAGAAATAATCAAGTTTCTATCATAAAGACAAGTGATATGACTTAGAGTAATAAATTATTGGCTGATATAAGAGAAATCTGCTTTTGATATGAGATGTAGCTTGAAGTAATTTTTTTTGTTTTAACCACTCAATTAAAATCTCTATTATGAAGAATTCTTCTTTTATTTCATAAAGAAGGTTAGTAGGCCTAGAGTTTGATTAAAAATAATTTTTTTTTTCTTGTGAAAACAATATTTAATATGTGTAGATTCTAGAAAAAAGTTCTTAAGAAATATGCAACAGTAGATTCAGCCATCTCTATGATCTTGTAGGATATAAAAGAAATAGATCCTACTATTACAATAAAGGGCAATTGTATAAGCTATTCAAATAGAAAAAGATTAATCTAAAACAATAAAACATTTTTAGACCTAAAACTTAAACACTTTTACATACACTAGCGGCTACGCCCCTAGAGGCCTCTAGTGGCCTTTAAATGTTTTTTTTTTATTTTAAATATCTAATTTGAGAAATAACTTATCTATGTTTTCAATTGTTAAATTCATGCGTCTACGCAGCGCGACTACGTAACGCGACTATGCTAGCGACACTATGCGGTGGAAATATTTAATATTTTTTATTTTATTGTGATTTCTCTTGGGAGGGTGGTGGTACCCTCCCCCCAAATAGTTATAAACCTTCCTGGGACATATGACAATCTACCCTGCTAAGGAGAACCCGATCGGTTCAGCGGTTAGCGAGATCCTTCGGTACAGACACACAGATACAGACACAGACAAACAAACATCCTGTTACTTTAGTATAAGGATTGCATACCATATAAGATTTGAATTTGGAAGTTTTTGAAAATATTTGAATTAAACAAATTCAAAATACAGTTTAAGTTATTATCTCCTTGATTTTTAATGTTATAATACATAATTAAGGCTTTAGAAACAGCCAAACCCTGTGTGACCTAAGGAGCACTCGCTGACTAACAATCTTAAGATATTATGTTGGCTTGGTATTCTTTTGTCTCTGTAAAAAGAAGCCCATTTGTCTGATATTTATGTCGACAATATTATTATTCTTCAGTTTTAGAAAAGAAAATATTTTTTCTAGGGGTGCTTTTGAGAAGAATTCTCTTTCGAGGGTGGAGGTACCTTCAGTATAATAAGTATATATCTTTCCTGAATCTGTGAGAAGCTTCTATATTAAGGAGATCCAAAACTGGTTCAGGGGTTGGTTAAATCCTACAGACACACAGACAGACATTTTTACTATTGTCATATTAACTCTGATGAATTGAGCCATACTGATGAGCTCTAAAAGGGCGAAACACTGTGTCTATTGATTTTATAAAGTAGTAAGGTTTTTCTTGTATGTTGATATAATGTCAGCAGAAAAGTTTGACAGGGAAGAAGATTAAACACTTATTTTTTATTTGCTGGTGTATATCTTGGTGTATTTAACAATTATAATACAAATCAATTTCATGCTTTCCTGAGCTTTTCAGCTCTAGAGAAGGGAGAACTTTTTTATTTGTTGGTATTCATGAGATACAGCAACAAATTTTTTTTGGTAGTTCTGTAAAATTCATAAATACTTTGCTATTTCCCTTGTCTTTTATTAGTCATCCAGTTGAAGAGGAGGGAATTGGGTAAAGGAGGTTTGGTGGATTTTTTTTTTAGCCCGCTACAAGGTTTACTATATTACATTTAATGATAATCTGGTGTAAACTCCAAGTAATAATAATTTTATTCCATTATCAAACCTAAACTGATGTGCTCAAAGTTTCATTAATTCGCAGCCGTTATAGATTTTAGAGTTTTTCCTGTTAATATTATGGAGCCCTATTTTGCTAAAACCTTGAATGTTTTTGCTGTTTTCATTTAACACTTTTTTTCCATTTTCATCACTTAACATGGATGTTAAAAGGGAATTAAAAAGAATTGGATTTTGTAAGTATAGTTTAGTCGTTTCATATGAATAATTGAATGAATATTTAGATCTGAAAGTAATTACCATATTCAAATAATAAAATCTCATGTAAACCTGTAAAGTTTAAACCCCAAAAAGTTAATTTCAAAATTCAAAATTTATCAAAGCTTAATATATTTTTTTTTGGATAATTATTGTTATAATATATAACTTAATCTATAATCGTCTTAAACAAGAATTTAAAATTAAACTGGAAAATGTCTAACCCAACTTTAAAAACCTCTGATCTTAATTATTTAAATAAAGTTTATATTCACTAATGATACTTTAATTAGCTATCAATTGTTAAAGATGTTTTGTCTTAAAGATTAAACAATTTAAAAAACTAAACTGAAATCTTATCATTATGTTATTTATTTAAATGGGACATATGTAAATGGTATATGTAGTTTAGAAATGACAAGTTAAATGATAAGATTGAATTTCTTACACTTTTCTTATACATACTATGGATATAAAAGAATAATAAAACAAATGGATTTACATAATTTAATCTATTTCAAGTCTTAGAGTTCCCCAAAAACAGGGTAAACTCATAAAACAAGAACAATTTTTGTCCATAAGATGGCTTAATTGTTAATTTATATAAAAGTAAATGGATCTGTGTGTGTGTGTGTTTCTTTATCTTTTTGTGCTGAAGGATCTGAACCGCTGATATGGTTCTCATTTACAATTTAGCTTCTTATAGGTTCTGGAATGGTTTAAAGCTTTTTTTGGGAGACGGTATTACCACCCTCCCAATTTGATAGAAATACCAAAAATATTTTTAATTGTATGGCTTACTGGACTTCGTAAGTCAAATGACCCCTCAAAGCTAACAAAACTGGTTAAATCTTAAATGATTTTTTTATTTTAATATCCGTGGAAAGCTGTATATAATATGATGCGATACTTAACTATTATTGTATTTTTAAGAAGGTACTTTCACTTAAAAAAAAGAAATCCAACCAACTTTTTTCTGGACCATCCTTTAAAGAATATTTGCTGTGTGTATGTATAACGTTTCTCCCCCCACAATTTCACAATTTTCTGTTAAATGGCAAAGTTTATGTCGAATATTTGGTTTTTACAATCTTTATTATTGGCATCGAGGCATGGTACACCAAAACAGCATTCCTTATTGATGGGACTGTAAAAATAAAATAATTCAAATCATCGGAATATAAATCAGTTCATAAAATATTGTGGGGTGCAATCCTTAAAAATATTTCTATTTGTTTACATTTATATGCATTTTGATCCCTAAAAGACAAACTCAAAAGTTTTGATTGTTTTGCTAAAAGTTATGTGTAATAATTTTTTAAGAATTGGAATCTTAAAAATTTGAAATGAAATAAAAAAGGCCAAAATTTTATGTTATTGTCTTGTAAAATATATTCAAAGGTAGTTGCAAATAAAATAATACGGCATTTAAATTTTAAATTTATGTAGGATAATTAAAGAAAGAAAGAAAAACTATTTGACCCTCACTGAACAACATTAAAAAATATCATTTAGGAGACAAAATGCAAAATTGTGAAGTTTCTCTAAAACTAGATTCCATAAATTAACGATTCATCTAAATCTACCATATATAGCGAAAATAATCCATTGTCAATACCTACGAAAAAAATAGCAAACAGTTCTTCTTTTATGAAACATGCTGTTAGCTTGTAATGCTGCGCTACTTAATTGTCCTTATTTTCATTTAAGCCAAAACAATTTTCATTATGATATTCATGTCATATTTTTTTTGATGGTTCCGTTGTCTCCCCCTCCTCTTGCTTCTTACAATAAAGTTTAACATTTGCTTTATCCAGTAGGTAGGATGAAATTAGTTTGTTACAGTAAAAATCAATCTAACTTCCTAAAAATTAAATTGTCTACATTTTCTTAAAAAAGCTCCATAGTCCAACAACTTTCCATCAACTTCATTGCATGACCCGATAAAGATATCTATTGGAACATTCACAAAATTATTATCGTATGTATCCACATTAAATAACTAGTGGATGCGCCCCTAGCATCCTAGAGCTCTGTATTCGAGAATTAAGAATTAGCCTGCAACCATCTTGGGACCTATATGAAGCTTCCCAATGAATTATATATGAAGCTCATTAGGATCAGTTGTTATTGAGGTCTTAAGCTTCACAAAAAAACCTTGATACTTTAAATAATAAGATAGTAATGGTATAGACATTTTTAAGAGGTATAAATTATAAATCCTATTGTATATTTTAAGTAAGGAGACGTTTCTCAACCTCCTGGCTGTTATATATTCTCAAGAAAAACACAAGAAATTAACATCAACTTTAGTAATTTAAAATTTCTTTAGCTAGAAAAGTTAACATATAAAAAC
>LS056693.1:952-11875 GCA_900241095.1 Acartia tonsa
AATCTATTTTTTAAAAAAGAAAATTTATTTTTTACAAACCAAACCCCCCAAAAATTAAAAACCTCTTCCAAAACCCCCCCCCCCCCCAACAAAATATCTGTTAGAAAAACATAAAAATAACGCGGATTCATTTAAGAACTCTTCCGCCCCTTTTTCTAACTACTAACCATATACCAGTTTTTTTCAATAAAAACATAAACTTGGGGAGGCCCAGGGAGGGGGATTATTATCCAATGTAGTTAAAAGGAATTTTACATAATACAGTATTGAAAGGTCACTAAAGCGTAATTGAATAATAATCAGAAGCAGAGGGGACACTGGACAGGTACTCTCAAAAACACAAATAATACAAAATTTAAATAGAAAGGTAGTCTAGTCTTAACTTAAACAAAATATTAATTTTTGTTCTTCTTTATAATCATACCTGCTTCACTAATATTCTTTAAATAGCGAGGCTATTCTATAATTATAATATCCGTTAGTATGTAGGTATGTCCATTGAAAAATGAATTTACTAGATGTTATTAAAGATAGACGACTAAAGTGCATCCAGCCTATTATTGTGTTATTGGGAACTTTGAATTTCTACTGCGAAAATTTCTTTAATTTAAAACTATTTTAAATTATTTAGAATGTTTGTCCCTTTCCCTAGAGAAAAACTCGTAAACAAACTGTAAATTATAAATGTGTAATCCAAAAGCAAAAAATTATAACATTGATATTTCTTTTCTTGTTGACAAATAAGCTGCTCTAAAAGTCATTAGGTAGTCTATCCGTACATTTTAATTTATAGAAAACACATGTACTTAGGTTCTTTGACACATATATTACCTACCTACCCATAACTTCATTTATATGGAAACTATATCATTTATGCGGTTTTTTTGCATTTGAATTTTCTTGTTTTTTTTTACAAACAAAGTGATATTTGTAATTGAAGAATCGTGAGTCATAAAAATGTCTAAATGTTAATGCTAGATTTTTTGAGTTCTTGATAACATTACGGTCAGTTTTGACTGGAGCAATGGTGTTCTAAACTTAGGGTATATCAGTTCGTCCATACTTTTATGATTTACTTCTAAAATTACAACTAACAAACATTTTAAACGCAGAAACCTTGACACATATATCTATCAATGCCAACAGTAACACCTGTATCTAAAAACTTAACTTAATTACCTAATATGAATAATACTTTAATAATAATTATAATTTGTAACATACCTACATGACTAATATTTCCGAAATAAGTACTGAGAAAAACATAATTAACTAAAAAATCTCGAAAATATTATCTTAAATTATCTTTTATACATATATATTTAACCCCTTCATAAAACTTTCTTAGTGGGCTGTATATCTTACTCAACTTCTGACGAAAACATCAACAAATTCTTAATTCTTTGTCCACTTTGTACCTTGTTGTATCAATTTTCACAAAAATAAAATCACTCATTTTTTTTACTCAAAACATTCATTATGAATTTTAAATTATATAATTATATGTATGACAAATTCACTTAAGCTACTGTATTACATCTATGTAAATATAAATGAAGTTAATTTAAAAATCCGACGAGCAAATAATAGCAAAAAATATTTGGTTTTACTTTTGTCGAGGGGGTGGGGGTGAAGGGTGTATCGTCTTTCTAAGAGAAATAACCCTTTAAAAATATATACTTTCAAGTTTTTTTTTTTTGTGGGGGTATTGGCTATCTCAAACATTATAATTAGCGTCATTGAATAAACACCACTCCATATTATGATTACATTGATTTACAAAACACACAACTACATACACCCACAAACACAAACACACACACACAACATGCAATCACAGATGTTAAACACACAAAAAAAAGTGCGCCTAAAACAAATAATGATACAATCTAACATTTGTTAGTTTTATGCTTTTTCAATACACTTTACAGTAAACATGACTAAATTTTTATTTTGAAAACTGGATTTGCAGAAAGATAATGGGAGGGGATTATTACTCCTGAACCATTGAAGTTATTTTAGTTTATAAGGAAAAACGGTCATTCCTCTTGTAGATTAGTGGACCACAACCTTCCACGCCTCATTTTCTCCTTTTAAAAATTTTTCTTAACCCATAGGACTCTTAAAAGTAAAACCATTACCTAACCTAAAAAAGCAGAACAAATGTTATTTCAAATCAATGTCGATAAAAAAGGGTTTGTTGCTCTTTAACAGTTAAATGGAATATAAATGTTAAAAATCAACTACATAGACGCAGCAATAAGTACCTAACTTGGTAGATATCTAAATATGAAAATCTACTGAATAAATATTTTTATATTTGTTTTGATGTCAACTGAACATCATTAATAACACACACAAATTATAGTTAATGATTACTTTATTGTTTGTCCATTAATATACTCAATTGATAACTAATGAATAAACAATAATTAACACTTTAAATGTTATCGGACTAACCACAATTTATTATCGTGATGATATATAGCTTGTTAATATATGTTATTAGATATTATATTACTAAAGATACCCAATAACAAAATTAATTTCTTAAAGTGTCCGTAAGTCAAATATGACTTATGTAACCAATGAACCAAATGAACCACAACTTTAATGAAATATTTGTATTTGTTTTTCCTACTGGGCATGTTTTAAATGTGAGAGGGGGGGGGGCCGGGGGGTTAGGTTCAATCCCCAGAGACCAGTTGTAAAGCAAACAGTAAAGATGAAGATTTTCTGCATAAGAATATGCATACATTGTTATTAGGCATAAATATATTCTATCAATTAATATAAATACCTGATACACTTAGCAAAGGTTTATTGGCACCAATATTTGAACTTGGGGTTGGCCTGTAGGGTTTAGGTACGAGTCCCCCGCGGGTCATCATATTTCTTCTTCCAGCAAGTGGAGACGCTGAACATAAGAATGAAGTAAATTTCTGCAATACAAATAGTATAAACAAAGGACGAGTCCCTCAACTGTCAGTGATACTTCCTTTTTTTCTTATCAGAACAGTGTTATATGCATATTTAATTTAATAGATGGAAGGATTTTAAATGTTTACACCTACGATTCCTTTCAAAAGTCCAAAATTCTTTCTTGTGTAGTTTTGACGGCAAAAATTATTATGCAAAACTATAAATAAAATTGCATTGGCTTGAAAGATATAAAATATGGCTAACAATATTGACAAGTGTCAAAACAAATCACGCAACTAGAAACATGGGCAAGCTTATCAAATAATAATAGATATGGTCGGACAACAAGAAGGTAGTTTTATCAAACATTTATTTCAATATGAATCTGTCAAGGACTATTTTTATTTTTTTGTGCCAAGTAACCAAAATTCTGTATTTCTGTTTAATGGCGATTTAAAAATAATTACCGAAGATTAGAAGAGATTTGTAACAAAGATTATGTACGCATTTAGTGATTTTCTAACAAAAAAATGGACTGAGTATTTTTTTACCAGGAAGGTTGTTAGATTTGTAAATTTCTTTTTGGGATAGATAAATATCTTACCTAATTTTCTGGTAGATGCGGGAGATGAAGAAGCGATTCTGCCAACATTAGAAGCCGGAGAACAGCCACGTTTAGCAGGCGACGCATTGACACCGGCGGCTGCAACCCTATCCGCCACCGGTGAAGGTGATCCACGCCGCCTAAACGGGGATTGCAGCCGCGAGGCCGTTCTACTGCTGGCCCCAACTGATGACGTTGAAGCATATCCAGCCGAAGATTTAGGCGATTTAATAGATTTACTTTTAACTTTATCACTGTTGTTTAGGACGTCCTTTAGCGGGCTTTTGTTTTCAATGCCATTATCTGTGCTGTTGATGGAATGATTTTGGTTATTGCTGTTGTTTAACAATGACTGGTTGTGGTTGTTGTTACTTACATTGCTGTTCACTTGGTGAAGGTTTGTACTGAAATAAAGATAAAGTAATAGTAATACTTTTAACGCTAAAGATATTTGTCAAAAAAAAACTTATATATGCTTCTGATACTAGAAAAATAAAGATGAATTTTAACTATTACCTACCAAACAAATATAGAGAAAAAGTATATTGCTTCATAATGAAAAAATAAAACAAAGCTGTTTACTCACCTAGAGGTTTTCTGACTAAATCTATTAGCCTCCAGTTTCTGACTAGCATTACTTGGTTGTCTTTCTATCTTATTGCCGGATGTCTTAGTTGTTGCTATCTTGGATTGTGCTGTAGTTGGCAAATTTGACCCCTTGCTCACCCCTGACCCTTTTTCACCTGGAAAGAGATAAATTAGGATTTATTGTTATCTGAAACCCAACAAGTTTCAAAAAATCTGAAATGATAAGAGCATTTAAAAAACAATGTCTACCTATAAGAACAATTAAAAATAATATTGTTGACAGATAACAAATAAAATTAAACATATCAAGAATCAGTAGAAGACTATTCCATCTGTGACTGTTCATATGTGTTTTTATTGGAATGTCAAATTCTAATGTTCCATTGTATTCTTGCAAGTGGTCTTAACAAAAACTACCTATACAATAAAATAACAGTATACAATAAAATAACAGTCTAACTGTGCAGTTTTTTTATGGTCGCCAAAATCTCGTGTGAAACAAAGTTTTTGTTGTGTTCAAATATTGTATCATTTTATTAATAACCAACATCAGAAAATCATTTAATTGTATAAACACGGTTAATGCACTTCATGGAACTATCCTATCACTGTCTAACTAAATACCTAGGTAATGTTTAAGTAATATAATAGCTGCGAAATTAAGATCTTACCTCCTGAAGGTCGAAAAGAGAAACCAAATCTTGATATTCCATTTCCTTTACTTCCTTTCATTATCACTTAGATTAAACACCATTCACTTTTTTGTTGTTGTTGCAATAATTGAAATATTGCAAATTTTATTGTCACCTAATTTGGTTGTACGTTTACATTGTATCTTCTGAAATGTAAATAAAAAACTTTTTATCAATATTACCATTTATTTGAGTTTATTATATGTAAATTCTATATTATAAAGCTAGCCGAATATATCAATAAGGTTACTACTTCATTGTAATGAAATATTTCTTTCCAAGAAATGTAAAAATGTATTATACAACAAAAATTTATTTGTAATTCATTAATGAGATCTTTTGTGTGTCTTTTATTAGAGAATATTTAAGACATGCATTTTTATTATTCAATTTATAATGAAGATTTATATTTTTATCATGTGGATTAATTTTATATAAACAATTATATATTCATTTTTTAGCTAAAACGATCAAAAATTAATAAAAATTATAAATTTAATTGATATTTTTCTTAACATTTAAGACAATTATCATATATTTAATTAAATGACATGACGCAAGCTACGCTATTTTTACAGTGACGCAATTTTGGGAGTTTTCAGAAGAAAAAAATTTAATTAACTTTAATTAGAATGTTATTACATATATACACGCACAAATACAACGTACATAAACACACTATTTTTTACACAGACGTTTAAATTACATTTTTAATGTCACTTATTCATTATTATGATAAATGGATAAAAACCTGATAATCATTAAATATGAATAATTATGGTTAACTTAATTGATCAAATAGTTGAGACGTCTTGAAGAAGTTTACCAATTTTTTCAAGTGGTGGTTTTTACAAGCAATAGCAGACTTGTTATTATTGGGTATTTTTTGTGGGGTGTTAAGAATTTTACTTCTGTAAAATATATTTTTATTAGTTTACTTTTAGTATTGAAAACATTTTTTGGGTTTAAACTTAGATTTCAATATATTTTTTTTAGGATCTACAAAACTACTTTAAATTGGTGACCCCGCATGAAATTGAAAGGAGGACTTATTGATCTGCAAGGTTGCGTGATTATTTGGGTGAGGATAGATAGATAGAAGCTGTTTGGTGGATTTTTCTATCAATAATATAACTTTTTATAATAAAACCTATTATTAATAATTACTAGCTTTGCATGTTTGCATTGGTTTATTTGAAATTTTATTCAGATACTTCTTTTTAGAGGGGGTTATTTTTCCCGAAAAATATTTATCCTATGTAAAAGACGACATTTGTGAACATACTGCAATTTAACGGGGCATTTGCGCCTTGTAAACAAAATATTTTGATGACGCAGAAATGGAGGAATATTTTTATCAACTTTGGGCGTTTTTAAGCCAAATCCCACAAAGTTATTTAAAATATGAATTCTTTACCCATAAAAAGACAAAATTAATTAATGTTTGTTAGTTTTAAGACTTTATTTTTCTCTTATTAAAAAAAACAAGACATGCAAAATAAGGATAGAATTTTATAATTTATTTTGTTAGGTTTGTTATAATATTTGACTTACGTTTCAAAGCTAAAAAAGATTTAATTACTTATATTCAAATAATTGATAATAGTGCGCCTGTGGTTATGAAAACTAATTAATATGAATTTTGAGAGGATTTTATGTTTGAAGAATTTTTATCATTGGATTTTTAGCAACAGGTGTAAAATTTTGTGTAACAAAGAGCATGAAGACACGCTGAAATTTCAGATTAACTGGGTTATATAAAGATTTATTTAATGTACATTTCTACTTTATTTTAATAACGACCTGTTATGTAATTATTAGAACATAACTATAATTTTATTACTATTTTTTATAAATTAACCCAGCGAAACTTAAAAAAAATAAAGGAAGCATGCTACGTTGTTCGATATCTCAAATGGTAGCTTATAAATTACCACCTAATTTTTTTGGCGATAAACGTTGGAAAATCGGCCTTTCAAGCAAAAGGTAGCATGCGAGTTCGTCATCGATATCGTAGCAGAGTATGGGGCGAAGTAGCACAATAGTAGCACAAATTAAAGTAATGCTGCTCTCTACCCATCACTGCCTTTAGAATAATCAAATTAAAATATTTTTTATTGGGATAAAACAACATATACATTTAATAATCAACATTTATGAATGATAATTACATTGCATTAAGAATTTATTAATAAACTATTCCTTTTGTAAAATATGAATACTATAGGTTTAAAACTCAATATAATACAAGTATCTAAGGACTGAATAACGCCTTGGGGCGGTGTTGATAATGTAACTTAAAAAAAGCTTTAGGTATAGGTAATTGATCTTAAATGATGTTTTTCAGAAATTGAAAGTCAAGCAATACAAATGGAAACCAGTGCGAAGGAGCCGCCCAAAAAATCTCCCCACAAAATCATCCTAGAACTTGGCCAAAGTGTTACACAACAAAATAATAGACTTTCTTGTAACATTTGTGGTAAAGATTTTGATGGTCAATATAAATTGAAAAGGCATATGCAATCACATACGGGAATCAAAGGAAAATACTCGTTTGATTATAGAATGAGAATACCGTAATAATATAATGGTATCCAAAATTATTGATTCCATGTTGATTAACTATAAAGAAGCTACCTAAATATTTTTTTTAAATTACAATTTAATTTAGTTCAATCAGCTGTTAAACTATTTTTTGTCTAATGTTTGTTTCAATTCTTTAAAATAATATTCAGTAGGTAATACAACGAGTGTTAAAATCAGATTTTGTGTGCAATACTTGTGGAAAAGGCTTCGCTGAGCAATACAAGTTGAAAAGACACTTGGTGAGCCACCCTGAGAGCGATCAGCTACATCAAATGCTTTCTTCAACAGCCCTGCCTGCTTCGCCTAAAGGATTTCCTTGTGATACCTGCGGTAAAGTCTTCCCAGAACAGTATAAACTTAAAAGACATTTGTTAACACACGCCAACAATGTTGAAGTGAAGCAAACATTGGCACTGCTAACAGGGATTAAAACACATTCATGTGAAAAATGCGGGAAAAGTTTTACTGAACAGGCTAAACTAAAGCGCCACATGTTGACTCATTCAAGTGAACAGCCGTCCGTTTCTGTCATTGAAAAAAGTGATATTTCTACAAATAGTGACTTTGTAATTAGATTAAATTCAGCTACTACTCTTACAAGAGTTAAACCCAAGAACCAAACCGTAGTTAAAGAAGATGAAAATTCTAACGACGACATTATAGAAGTGACGAGAGTTGTTCCTGCTTTGGAAAATCCGCAAATTACAGAGCTTGTTGCAAATGCTGCCCAAGAAGGACAAACCATGAATGATTTTTCGTGCAATATTTGTGGCAAAGAGTTTGATGGTATGTATAAACTTAATCGCCACTTAGTCACGCATACTGGCATTAAAAATTTCAACTGTGAAACGTGTGGCAAATCGTTCTCTGAAGCATATAAGCTGCGCCGCCATTTGTTGGTTCATGCTGGCATTAAAATGTTTCCATGTGATTTGTGTGAAAAGTCTTACACGAGAAACGATCACTTGAAACGCCACAAGCATGAGCAACACTTTCAAAATTTTACTTGTGAAGTTTGTTCTCAAGAATTTGATGACAAAAGGGCGTTGAGTAATCACAGACGAATTCATAATCCTCAAGCATTAAAAGATGCAAATAAACCACGAACTCCAGAAAAGCCAAAAGGCTACCCTTGCCCATTGTGTAAAATCGAATATCCCGATATTGAAACCTGCCACGCTCACATGAAATCTTTGGAACACGGCTGGAAAAACGTGCATACATGTGAGGTTTGCCACAAAAGTTTCTTGCGAAAATGTCACCTCAATGTGCACGAAAAAATACATAGTGATAACCGTCCTTTTGGTTGCTCTGAATGCGGCCGTAAATTTTACAGATCTGACCATTTGAAGGCTCACTTGAAAACACACACAAATGATTTCAATTTAAATGGAGAAATGAGCTATAATATGACCGCAGCTATGGTGGGTTCGGATCCGAGTTCTGATGGAGATTCTAGCAACCATCATCAAGGCATCTTTATTTACCATTTTAATATTTTTTCTAGCTGGGTTTTCTGCTCAATACACAAATATCTTTTGCTTTTTATGACTTTTTAGAATGGCATATTTCATTAACCTTAATTTTTGGGCTTGTTTGTTCCAAATAAGTTTTGACAGGGTTTTGACATAAAGATATTGTGGTTCCAGGATTGTATGTTGGTCATCAGATAGAAGATGAAGATAACTATGAAGGAGAGGAAGAGGATGGCGTAGAAATGGATGATAATCTTATCGACTTCATTGATGAGCTTTGTGAACAAGAAATCAAGGAGTTTGATGATAACGAGAGCAACGAAGAAATGCAAAACAGGTAATCTTAATCTATGTCATAATTAGGGATGGCAATCAGCCAAATTTTTTAGTCGGATTCTTACAAAAATCCGCGAAAAAAAGGGGATTAAACCGCGTGTTTATTTACGGATTGTTGATTCTAGTAATATTTTTAAAGGTCTTTTTATGAATGTAAAAAAAAACCCTACAGCGGCCATTTTCTAACCTTTACTTAACCTAACTTTACCTAATAAGCATGAAAGGCTAATGGGAAATAAAATACTATCAAACTTTGAATGTTGCTCACTATTTTACTTGTAGATAAGAAACAATAAAATACGTTTTCGGTAATTGTCTGCCACATTCTAAATAATTTTTTCAAATGCTATACATACATATACACAGTGATTCAGAAAAAAACTGCGTTTTCCGTTTTTCTGACACAACCAGAAGGAATACAGAAAAAATGATCATATGTCCTTGTTCTCTGTAAAAAAGTACATCAAATTTATAAAAGGTGTTTTTCATTATCTCTAAAAATGCGGCCTCTATGATAGGTACATAGTTTCAAAAAATGCTTTATGTTAAAAATGTTGTGCAAGAAAAATTAAAATAACTCTTATATTATGTATAAAAAAAAACCTTTTTCAATATTAGGTAATGTATTAAGTACTATGGTGAGTTTTAAAGATGAAATGCTTTTTAGCTCCCCTCAAAGTTAAAGGTGTTAAATATTTAGAATCTGTTGAATAAAAACTTTAATGAATAAAGTCATCTTTTTAGACTGGCAGAAATATTTTACTAGAAATAAATCTACCTAAAAAATACAAAATAATAAACGAAAAAGTCATTACACACACTTTTTGAAATCTTTATGCTCTAAAATGCGCCGTTGTTTAAGAGATTTTACAAAACACCTTTTCTAACTTCAATGTATTTTTTTACAGAGAACAAGGCAAAATAATTTTTTTTCTGTATTCCTTCTGGTTGTGTCAGAAAATCGAAAAACGCAGTTTTTTCTGAATCACCCTGTAGGTACATATTGTCATTTTTCCAGGGATAATTCAGAAGCAGACCAAGAAGACCAACACGAGGACGAGAATAGTGATGCAACTGAAGATAATAATGAAGGCAGGGGAAAAGATATAAGTAAAGCAAAGTAAAAAGCCAGCTTCATTAGTTTAGATTTCTATTATTTTAAGGATCGACAAGGATGACAACATTCATAAAGCGCAGATATCAAAAATTCAGCGAAATAAAGGACAGTAGCAATTACAAACGAGCAAGTAAAATATTCTTTCTTTAGCTCATTTTTAGGGTTGATTTATTAAAAAATAGTGAAACATGATTTTGTTAGTTTGTTGTTAGATAGATAGACCAATCGTAATTGTCACAATTATTACATTAAAAACCTTAACAGTAGGATGATTCTATCATGCAAAAACTCTCAGAACACTAAGCAAAAATAAACATTTTCAAACATTCTGAACTTATTAGGGCTGCGTATTTTTATTTTTTCTAGATATACAATACATGCTATATTATGAATATTGACATTTCGAATCAACTGGATATATTTCACAATTGTATATATACATATATTAACCTATTCTTATTTCCAATTGAAGGAATTGTTGAAATAAACGACCAAGAAGAAATGGAAGATTATGATTGATGTCTTGTTCATTACAGAAAGACAGATCAAATCTGGCACAGATTGTCAACCATTAAATTATATATTATTAGTTTTGATTAAATA
>LS056694.1:0-11874 GCA_900241095.1 Acartia tonsa
AACCCTTTACGGCCCCCCCATCTTATTTATGTTAAATAATAGGGCCAAACAATTCGAATTGGGGCCCCATTTGGTATTTAACCCCCCCCCCCCCGGTTAAAAATTAGAACATCTTTTACGCAACCTCTACTCTATGATCCCCCTCCCACAACACTTCCCTTTTCTAAAAATTTCTTTCCCGCTCTTTTATTTGCTCTGTTGTGCGCGACTAAATTCCCCATCCCTTCCCTCCCCTTCTTCTTCTCCTATTTATTGAACCAAAATTTTAAATTAACCGGGAGGAGGGGATTTCCACATACCCATTTTTCTTCCTCTCTCCCATTGTATTGATAATCCTCTTTTCCTTCCCTCCTCCCCTTATCATAATGAAACAACTCTCCCCGACCCCCTCCTAAAATTTGAATGGTTCCCTTAATATCCACCTTTCCCGGTAAATAGTGAGCGTGTGTGTGAGTGTGTGTGTGAGTACCAACGCCCGGCATTCAACCCTCTTTAAGAGTTTAGAGAAGCAAACACTTTAAATCCCAGGGGAGCTCAACGAGAAAAGGGAGAGGGTAGGGGAAGGGGGCAAATTAAAGAGAGAAGGGGAAGATTATTGGTACAGATAGAGAGGAGAGAGAGAGAAGGGTAAATAAAGGGGAGTGGAAAGGAAGGAGTAAGTATTTACATATTATGTTTATTGAAAACTCAGCCCCAAAAGGGGAAGGATAATCAGAGATAAGGGCGTAACTGAGGCTCCCAGAAACCAACCCTTGGGGGGCGAACAAAGTCATTCACGTTAAAAAGGGAAATGTCTGAAAAAGGGAGAGGTGGCAGAAAGATAAGAAAGGGAACGGGGAATATGTCAAATGGGGAGGAGAGAGAGAGAGAGTAAGAGAATCGATCTACTTTAGAAAAGGGCGCGGGATATATATTATATTTTCCATACAAGAATATAGTTTTAATCAAGAGCGGTGGTAAGAGTGTATTTCACCGGCCTAACCAAAATATAACACAGCAGTTTTATTTCCACAATTAGAATTGATTAAAATAGCCTAAAACCAAAGGTGATTTAAGTAAACGTTAAAAGTGATGTTGATAGAAGAATAACTAAGAGTTATTTTGATATTTAGTGAATTTGTCTTTGTGTCAACTTTTTAACGGAGAAAAAAAAAGGTTTGTTGTTTTAATGTTCTTTTGGGAGAGGATAAACTTTGCCTCCCCCCATTATATCTATCTAGTTACATATCTATCTATTACTATTTAATGCTATCTATCTATTACTTTAGATGCTTTCATAACTATCTATTTTTCTCTATAATCCAATTTAATTCATTTGTTTTAGATTATCTATCTTCATCTATCCATTTTAGCCAAATATTCGTCTCCTATTTGTTCTTTCCATCATTTTTATATCTATTTATCTACAATATCTATCTATTTAAATATATCTTTCTATCTTATTAAAACTTTCTATCTATATATTTTCTCTGAGAGTGTTTCTTTGTCTCGCAATTTCTCCGTCAGAAATATAATTTCTTGCCATTTTTTGCTCGGTAGCGATGTTACTCTATTCTATTATTTGATTTGGCTGATTTTTCAGTCATTTTTAAAATCTGAATTATTTTTTTTTTGAAAATTCAGTATTTATTGCTGATCTATCAATATATCCTGTTATTTAGAATAGTAAGGTTTTTTATTGTACTTGAAAATCTCGCTAACCACTGATAAAATTCCTCATTTTAAGGAAGCTTCACATAGGCCTTGGGATGTAATTAAACTATTTTTAAAAAGGTCTTAGGATGAGTTTATGCTATTTTTCTGCCACCTCCCTTCCCCTTCCAATAGAAAGCTCTTAGGTGCTAAGATTGCAGCCGCTAATTTATTTTATAAAATAATCATTTTTTTCAGGAAAGATTTTCCCATCATTATTGTTAGTACGCCAATATGTACTATAGAATATATAGATAGATGGTTAATATATAGAATTTATATAGATGATATATACATATATGTTGACCTATTTTCTCTTACAATTTGCAGTGTGCAAATATATTTCAAAAGCAATATTTTCATTGTAGGCACAGCAAGTTTCTAGGTCACAACAGGCCTATATTTTAGTGTGATATTATTTCATTAATTGGCATTAAACCTGTCTTTGTGTTTGCACTGATTTTGGCCAAATAAGTTTTGGTTACTTAATGTTTACATATTGATAAATTGTTCTACATAATAGCTTATAGAGAGTGATTTATGGACACTCCACACATCTTATACCAAAGTAGCCATAAACCTGCCCTGTAACAGCAACAAGATGTACTTAGTGCTAGCAGTGAGCCATAGCAAGCCAAGGCAGTTAGAAGTCATCAAACAATATACGAAAGGAGTAATTTTGTAAACCATAATTTGGGATGTGCTTTAATTTGAGTGTCTAAATATAATTGTTCATTGAATTTGGCTTAAAGCTACACATAATAAAATACATTATGTTTTTTTTCTATAAATTTATGTCAATATAAGAACAGCATTGGATTGTGTTTAGAACTATTATGAAATATCAATTTGGATTAAAAAGATTCCCTAATGAAAAACAGATTTTAGGGTGTTTATTTAAAATATTAAAATATGTACAACTATTTGAGAACGGATTAAAAATGGATAGAAGTACCGGTATTTTGAAAAACACATTAGAACAGACAAAAATAGCCTAAAACCTTTCCAAACAACTATATAGCTTCCTGTTAAAAATTATTGTTTGATTTGTTCAGCCATTTAAGATTGAAGTTAACCTGGTTGTACATTAGAAACATACAAACATACTTCCAATTACTTTTATTGAATGTTCATTCCCATCCCATACCATATAATGAGTGTATATAATAAATCCCCTAAAATGCCAAATAAAACCACATACGAACAATAATCCTTAAAAACAAAAAATACTTAACAGGAATGAAAACATGTTGAGGTAACGCAGCGAAAATAAATCTAATGTCCAATGAATATTAAAGCAAAATAAATATTTCAATGTTCTATGAGTAGCGCAGCTATATCATGCTAACAACATATATGATGAATATTTTTACAGTTATAGCTCATTATAATGAGTTTAATTTTTTTTTAAAATCCTTCAAGTATGAAAATGTAATTTAATTGAACAATTTTTTTTACACGTATGTAGCTTCCATTTTAGGAAAAGATACAAAACATGCATAGGGGTTGTAAAAGTAACAGGATGTAAATCTGTCTGTCTGTGTGGTTGTAACTTAAGATCTCGCTATCCCCTGGACCGAGATAATTTCAGTGCAGTTAAAACCATATCGGTGAAGATTCTCATAGGTCCATGGATGGTTTATAATTTTTTGGGGGGAAGAAATTGGCTCCTGAAAATAAAACCACGATGTTTTTTTCCCTTTTTAAAAAAACTTAAATGGAAAGTGGAGGGCCCACTTAGCCTCTCCCCCATAACAATAAAATGGTCTTAACTGACAAAATATCGACATGAATTATACATTGTCAGTATGTACAACATTAAGCATCACTACAAGAAACAATGTAACTTTCTTCTAATAATGATGTCCCAAAACCTAACTTCTGGTAAATTTACTGCGGTGAAAAAGTATTTTTCTTTATGATTATTTATTTGAAATATATTTTATTGAACATGGCACCCTCTTCAGTCTATTGTAGTTTAGCTTTATGGATGTTATATATCTGTTTTTCATAAAAATTGTCCTTTATGGATCGTATAGGGGTTGTTCTATTGTTTTTTGGTGTTTCCGCTTTATAAAAAAATCAATAACTGCTACAATATATTATGTTGCAAAGAAATGTTATCTAACAAGCATGTAATTGTACATTCAAACCTTTGTAAGCACAAATAATGAAACTTCGGAACTTATCAAATATTGGTTTTAAAAAGAAAAGGTAAAAACAAAACATTTTTGGGGGGTAGAAGAATTTAATTACATTCTATTCTAATATTTCTCTTGGAGGGATGTTGGTACTCTCCCCCATATTAGTCATAAACCTAAACTGGACCTATGAGAGATCCTTCACCACACACACACATTTAGACATTGTTACTTTTGTATAAGGATTATAGAATCGTTTAAAAAGTTAACTTGAATGAGTAAGTCTAAGGATGAAAATAAACGCATATTTGAAGGTGGGTAAACATGTAGACTTGATTATTTTAACTCTTTTACTGTAAATGTTATCAATTTATTATAATAAAGATTACTTTTTTATTGGTGGAAAAGTTGGAGACAACTAGTTTTTCATAGATGACATATTTTTCTCTGTGTTTGATAATTAATTCTTTATATCCAAATGTACAGATCATACTTAAAGAGGAGCTACGCTTTTAAAAGCTTATATTGAACTGAAGTATTATGTTTTATGCTATTTTTTTGGCAGGTGCCTTAAACTGGTGGTGGTAGTACAATATTATATTAATCCATTCCCCTCCTTCTCTATCTCAATTAGATGTTGAAATTAGACTGTCCCAAAATTATGATTTTCATATTTGATTAGAATTTTTTACGTTCTTTAAAACTCTAAAGCATTATGTTGAGTTTAATTTTTTTTATAGATTTTGCCAATTTTAATGCATTTAATTAAAGATTTAGAATATTGATTTGAGAGATTTTACCTTAAATATACGTTTAAATTATGACTAACATTAAGGATCACCACTAGTATCCGTGAAATATTATATTCTTCAACTTTTTATTTTATTTTCAAGTTTTGATCCAGCCTGTTATGTACAAAACGCATTTTATCGCAGTAGTAGGCCATTTTTATATGAAAAGGGCTAAAAAAAGTTTAACTAGGATGGCAACATTCATAGAATTTTAGAATTTCTCAAATAATACTGTAAACAAATGTGTATTTGTGTGTTTCTCTGCGTAGTAATATCTCATAAACAGTTGGATAGATCGCTCTTTAAAATTGGTCATGGGCAGGTTTAAGGCTATTTGATTGAATTAATAATTTTATTTTAAAATTAAAATGTAGGATCAGGAGAAATAAGATAAGCATGGATATTGATATGACTACTTTATTTTTCTAGGTTCAAGCAAATATTATTTTGTTTCTATTGAAATAACGCTTTAAATTCCAGAGTATCTTCGCTCTAAAATGTTCTGAATAAAATATTTAAAAAGAGCAGATGGTACTAAATATAATATAAACTACAGCAAGCAGATAGGGAAAACTATTTTGAAATTAAATTGGAGAACTTTAAGAACATCAGATAATGTCAGGCACTTGAATTAATCTACGCCCCTTTTTCCCTCATTTATCACCTAAATATTATAGGTCATTGTTCTATACCTGTTTTCTCAGGGATCTAAAGGGATATGACAAGGGAATAAATTGATGTAAGTAATCCCCAATGATGATACACAAAATTACCTCTTATGTAGGTTAAAATTAGTGGTTGAAACATTTGGACACTCAACTAAATGAACAAACCAATCAAAATTCAATAAAAGTCCCCAAGGTTGTTTAATCCAACGAATTAGAAAACGATATTTAAAGAATTTGGGGACTAATGTAATAAACAACCCAATGTCCCCTGACCCTCCCTCCTTGTGTTTTCTAAAACTTTTTGTGTCCTGTTTTTTTTTCAATGATTATCGCTCAACCCCGTGGAGAGCAGTCTTTTGGGAATAAAACATTTTATACTGAAGATTAATTTCTATAAAAACAAGAATGAATTAAGTATCCTCATTTCTAAAATAAAATAGTGAGTTACATATTAGTTATTGGAAACTTTAAACAAAAAATCGAGTTTTCCGTAGTACATTTCTGACAAATTGACAGGCAGACATATTTAAAAAGAGAGTAGGTTCGCTACTAAAAATATACACCCCTTGTCCTTTTGATTAATAGATCAAGCTGCATATAAATGCGAAATTTGATTATCATTTAATTGTACAACTATTAAGGCTACCAACATATATTTCAAAATATAATATTAAATTATATCCTTCAACTAAAGCTTTATTGCAATATACAGATTTTAAAGCTTAGTCATACTACGTATGGAAATGTTATCCTATTTTTCAAAGTTTTTTTGTTGTAAAATTTTAGCTATTTATTATGCTTTCTGAAAAGTATTCATGAAAAAAGCTTTGGCAATAGTAAGCTAAAACCGTCTAACCGATCCTAATCAATCTAGGACACTACAACGTCCACATCCTGTCATTCGTATGTATGTACGTCCCGTCTAAAAAATATAACTTTGGCAACAGTAGGGCTAGAAGAATGGTTCTTTCAGTATTAAAATCTGAGCCTACTCAATCTGGAACACTACAGCGTCTGCTTTCTGTCATTTGTATGTCCGTACGTCCGTCCGTCTATTTAAGTTAGCAAGAAAACTCTAACTTTGGCTATAATAGGGCTAGAAGAATGATTCTTTTTTGGTTAGTTTTTATTAATTTTGTGGTGATTATAAAAGTAACACCATTTTGAATGTTTAAGGTTTGTATGCCTTTACACGAAAGGACAGTAATCTTTTTTTTCATTTCAAAAAGGCATCAGTTTTAATGAAAACTGTTCTTGTTTTTTTGAATTACAAGCTTTGCTACTCTTCTGATCATAACAACTAGATATAACTTCACTTTTTTAGCTGCTACCCTATAACTAAAGGGTATATCCGTACGTTTGTGATTTATAAATTTACTTAAAATGCTTGTAAAAAAAACTATAATTAAGACAATACCTTTCTAATATTAATCTATTGTTCTTTTCTTTTCAAATTTGTTACTTACATATAATTTTACTTGTTTTTAAAAATTAGTAATTTTTAAATGTTTAATAAAAGATTTTTAAATCACAATTTCCTTTTGTACTAAGTGTGGTGTGTATTCATTCCCGCACATGTTTTATATATTCATATTCCATTAGAATCGCATTTTATTACAATTACTTTGAAATAACACCCAACATGCATTGAACCAACACTTTTGGTTGTATGACCTTCGTCTTGAAGTCATAGCTATACATGATAATGAGTAGCACCAAGTGAATTGAAGTTACTCGCCTGACATAGCAGCATTAGGAAGCTTTTTTAATGCTCTAGTATAACATGATGTGATCACAACCCCCTCCTCATAAAACACTCAAACACCAACATCCATTTATTTGCAATTGTAATTAAATGCGTGTTTGCAACACTTTGAGATAATATGTGGAACTAATTGCACACCAATAAAAGTATTAAAACTATAATCTTATTAAATATTAAGTAATCTCTAGGAAATACGAGATTTATTATATAATAGTATAAACATATCGAAAACTTTTTATTTTAAAAGAAAATATTTTTTCTTGATTTTTTTTTACTAGGAAAATACGGTATTACTAACATACAATATTATATTATTTTTAAATAGGTTTGGTTAAGTAAGATAAATGTTAGCTACTTAAAGTTTTTTATACAAATGGCTATAGCTGGCCTTTATCAAAAATAAAGTTTTGACAATTATTTCAATTTAAAGTTTTATTTTATCATTGTTCAGATATTAAACCCCTTCTGTGAGTATATAATTTATGAATCTAAAAATATAAAGCAGGGATCTAAAGGGATGTAGATCAAAATGAGTTGTTGAAACGTTTGAACACTCAACTTAATCAATCAACCAATCAAAATTCACAATAATCCCCCAAGTTGTTAAAGCCTACGAATAAGAAACCATTATTATAAAACTTTGGAGACTAGTGTAATAAACAGCCCATTGTCCCAATCTCTCTGATAATAAAGAGTTATACATGTATGTATGAATATTTGTATGTGTTATTATGAATGTGTGTGTGTATGTATAATTTGATTTGTATTGATTTTCATATTACCACTCTCGATAATCCTTTTACTTACTTCCTTAATATGCAAGCTAGGCTTTTCACAAAACAACCAATAACAAATATTTTTTCCAGTATCGCTTCTAAACCGATTTTTCTATGATTTTAAAAATGTACAATCGTATAAACCAGTTTTTATCCGTGGAAATCTGTCTTTAATAAGATGCGATGAACATCTATTCTATCTTCAAGTGAAATTAGTATCAAAGAGAAAGGAAATTTTGAGAGGATGGTGAATGCTTTTGCCGTTTTTGAGATTATATCTAACAAACATTAAAATACTTTGCAATATACTCGTAAACTACAAATAGCACAAAAATGGTACTTATATTTCCAAAATCTAGAGTTTAGGACGATTCTAACGGTATGCATAACATTTTTCTACTATTAACACAAGCCGCACAATTTGAGTTTTAATAATGTGCGCATTTTTTGCGCAACCTTTAAATCCTTTTAAAAAAAAGATTTTTAAGGCATATTTTAAAATAATTATTTTTAAATATTTAAAACATAAATGTACCAGAACAGGTTTTCCAAATATATAAAGCATTTTATATTTTTTTTCTATGCATAATTAAGTTAAAAAAAAACATTTCTCTTGAAAGACCTTGTAGGTTTAAATAAGCTCCATAAAATAGATATCAATGTAGAGTGAAAGAACATAAACACAGTGATTTGATTGATTGATTATTTATAAAAATTCCAATATCATAATGTTACTGTGTGATGGAATTAGACGAACAGACTCTAGTTAAAGACTAGCAGCACAAATGAAATATATATTCTCTAATGCCTTTTTTTCTATATCCTCTTTATCCTAATATAATTTCTTTGGTGGGAAAAGTGCATTTCTTTGAAAAGTTGTAAAATAGGTGTTTTTTCTGTATTTTAAAAAGCAAATCTTTTCTACATTTAGGATAAGTCATTCTATCAATGAAGCAGGAAATTGTGCTCAAAAAAATGACGTCATACAATACAACAATTCAGTGATATGCCGGTATACATTGTAATTGACCAATGGCAAAATATATACTGGCCTATCATTGGTCACTTGTATTACGTGACGTCTTTTTTATTAGGCCTTTTTTGCTGCTTCTCTATCCTTTCATCCGTATGTCAACTCTGATTGTTACTAGTTAGTTTTTCTTCATCCATATGTCAACTCTGATTGTTACTAGTTAGTTTTTCTTCATCCGTATGTCAACTCTGATTGTTACTAGTTAGTTTTTCTTCATCCGTATGTCAACTCTGATTGTTACTAGTTAGTTTTTCTTCATCCGTATGTCAACTCTGATTGTTACTAGTTAGTTTTTCTTCATTCGTATGTCAACTCTGATTGTTACTAGTTAGTTTTTCTTCGCCCGTTTTCTCTCTCCTTCTCTCTCATCAAGAACGATTTAGAAATGAAACATAGTGTTGGGAAACGAATGAAATTGATGTATAACAAAGATTTGTGATGGATTTAAATGAATTTAACTCAATCTTATCAAAAAACATAATCCGCTGTCACTTGAAAACAACCAATTTTTTGCTATCGTAGTTTAGAAATTTTATTTTTTTTAACTCGAAAAAGCTTCACAGTTTTATCTTTAACTCAAAAACAGATAAAAGAGAGAAATCTTATAGTAATTGTTTTTTAACCTAATGGCATTAGAAGAAGAATACCTATATTATATTATTTCTATATTTGCTATTATTTTAAAGTATGCGAATTGTAAAAAAATGAAAATTTCATTAGAACGCTAGAAAACATTATACCTCATTCTGGATCTGATGGCATTAATCTGAACCCTTTCCTTCACAATCAATATTTTCATTTCAATTATTTTCTCTAACTTTCCCTTCCTTATATTTATACATCAATATTTTTTTCAGTATGGCTGCGAAACCAATTAATTAGATTAGAACTGGTTTCAGCCATACTGAAAATCATTATAGCATTGTATTACAGACAATCTTCCTCGAATATTAGAATAGAAATCATAAAATTAATGCCCGGGCCTTCAGCTTCTCGGGCCTAACAAAACTGGTTTTTATCTTAAAATCTGCGGAAGGCTGTCTATAATGCAATGCGATAAATAACTATTCTTAAGTTAATATACCTTTTACAATTATGAATAAATAAATTCAAATTTTTCTATTAATTTTAGGTAAGTTAAAATAACAAAATTTGGATAAATGAAAATATAGTACTATGGTGTTATAAATCTCTGGGTTAGGAAGTTTAGAAATATTTGAAGGAAAGTTTGAATTTTCGCTTTGTATTTTAAAATAGGTAATTTCTCTTGGCTTCGCTACTAAAGTATTAGAGGGGTTTCTGTCAATTCTTTTGTTTTGCTTTGAATATTCAATAAAGTTTTGGATGATTTTCCAACCCCCCTTCAAAATATAAATCAAATGTCGCTTCTCTGAAAAGTAGAACCGTGTCAATCGAGCTGTTAGCAAGATCTTTCGTTGCAAAGGGACAGACAAACACCGTACCTACCCTAAGTAACATAATGTTCACTACGTCTAGACTTTGTGTCTTAATTTTCCTGTTTTCATGACTTAATCAATTTCACAAATGTTCATGAATAAAATTTTGCAAATCATGAAATGTTTATTTTAAGATTAAAATTTTTAATAAGAGCAAGGTCAATTTAGAATTGGGGATACATGGACAGGACAATGGAGGCTTATGATATTGCACCTTATTGTCCTATGAATCATTATTCCAAAAATTAGACTTTCTGGTAACGAAAATAGAGTTGTTACGCTTTCTAAATCCTATGCAACTGTTGAAATCGTAAGATAATTTTTATATGTCTGAAGACGGTTAGGTGAAAGGACTGACATATTGATTTTAATTATAGAAAAGATTCACGTTTAAAAATGTTAAAATAAACAATTTAGATAGAATATTAAAGAAATTATTTGAGAAATTTGACACCAAACTGTTAAGTGTTATCAATTCAATTATAATTTTCTATTATTCTATTCTCCTTGGAGTCATGGAGATTAGTGGATAAGACAATGGAGGATAAATACGATACTCTCAGATTCAGGAGAGAAAGGACACTGCAAAATATTAATGAAGAAACTAGAATTTTTAAAAAAAATATATTAAATTATCTAGATAAATAGATTGGGCCTGCTCCTATTGACTTATCATATATTTACATTTGATTAGAAATATTTGTTTAGCTGACTTTATTATTTTATGATCTGAGTAAATAAACCCTTTATTTTAATTTAAAAACAACTTAAAACAACATTTAATTAAAACTGAGTAATCGTCAGGGATTAAGAAACGGTGAAAGAATTAGAAATCAGGGAACTGAAGGGATAAGACAATAGCCGATAAATTGATGTATATCCCCAATGATTACACACTAAAGTAATTCTTCTCTAGATTATAACTAGTGGTTGAAACGTTTGGTCATTCAAATTAATGAATCAATATATCAAAATTGATTTAAGTCCTTAAAGTTGTTAAGCCAACGAATAAGAAAACGTCATTATAAAACTTTGGGGACCAAATGATGATAAACCAAAATTTTGCTTCAGTATATTAAAATGATTAGTTGAAAAGTTGAAAAAGACTACTAGTCTGGAACCATAAAATACTAGTCTGGAACCATACAATACTAGTCTGGAACCATCCAATACTAGTCTGGAACCATCCAATACTAGTCTGGAACCATCCAATACTAGTCTGGAACCATCCAATACTAGTCTTGAACCATCCAATAAAATTTCATTAAAAGATTATGTGCCAACCTGTAAGATAACATAATTATTCAACTTTGGGTACCAATTAAATTCACATTCTAATGTTCCCTTCCTCCCTGATTTATTTATCCTCCATTAACCTATCCTAACATCCTTTTTAAACATCAACAGCAAACAGAGAAAATTAAGAAGTAAATCGATAATAAAAATTGGGATTTATTTTCTGAATATTAAAGACATTCTCTAAAACTAACAAATATGTATAACGTCCGTTCAATGATGTACATTAGCTTCAATTAATGAACAACTGCTTGG
>LS056695.1:0-11870 GCA_900241095.1 Acartia tonsa
CCTATTCATAATTTGTGGCTGAAATTATCAGGAATTGAATATGCTCATATTCTACATATTTTTATCAAGTTTCATTAAGATTTGTCTATAAATTGCGATGCTAGATCGATTCCTAGATTTTAAAATTTTCGTGGTTTTTAAGGTTGCGTGATTTTTAAGGTTTCCTTATTTCCCTATTTTATCAACATTAATGTTTATTGTATGAAACTGCTTTATAGCATTTTTTCCGATATCCATTCATAACTTTTGAGCTTCGCTACTTATGGATGTTGTCATCCTTGTTGAAATGTGAATCCCTGAAACACCAAGTTTGAAGGCGTAACAACCAACATATGTATATTCATATTTGAGAGACTTTCAAATTAGATAAAACTGGTGTCTTTACACATTAACATTTTTTTTTACATTCACAAGGGCAAAAAGAAGCCCAACAATAAAAAAGAATAATAAACTCTCATATAGAAATATTTAGATTATTTCATGATTTGTTTAGAAACGTGCTATTATAAACATTATAAAAATGTCAGTCCTGTTAGATCTCGCTAACCTGCATGTGACTGGACTGATTAATCTTTAATGCTTAGAAAACTACAGAGAGCTCCGGGATGGTTCAATGCTATTTATTTTAGGAGAAAAGTTTCTAGGTAGTTTAAATCTATTTGAATGCTCCTTCACTCCCTAAGTTAAAAGAGGCGAAGTCAAGAGCATTTTACAAAGTTATTTATTCAAGAAAAACAAAGCCAAATTTAGCGCATGTGTATTTTTGGTATGTACTATTTTGGAAACCATTAAATAGGTTTTAGTCTATTGTTAACCCCTATTGGCTAAAAGCGAAACCACATGATACTTAAATAATTGTTTTAAAGAAACTCCTTTACTCTCTCTAAGGTGGTCTAACTCTTTTTTAGGCGCAAAATGTAAACAAATAGTTAAAAATTGTGAGCTGAATTTTAAACATTTTCATACTGATGGTATGTGCTTTTTTATTAGGTTTTTTCACATTAGTTATGCGGGTAGTTTTACATTATTATAACAAAGTAACAAGGTCTCTGTCTGTTTGTGTGTATCGAAGGATCTCACTAACCGCTAAGGGGCATGGTTCTTCTTTACAGTGTAACTTCTCATAGGCCCTGGGAAGGTTTTTAGCTATTTTGGGGGAGTGTACCTCAACAATCTAAAGAGAAATCGCTCAAACTTAAATTCTTAAAAATATTTTTAAATTGAAAATTGGGTGGGTTCCACTTCACCTCTCTTCCACCTTGAGTGCCCCTAGAGGCCTCTAGGGAGGCGTAACCGCAAGTTTTTAAATAAAGTACATACAAGATCAAGTTAAAGGGTGAAGGTAATAGGTTCCAGTTTTTTCCTGAATGACCTCACAAATACAGAAGCTTAATGTGGTGTCTAATGCTAAGTCGTCTGTTTTTAATAGATCGTATAAAATAGAATGTCGTTTTTTGCCAATACAGCTGCTACTCATAGCCCCCCAAAAATTAATAAAAACGTTGGTTGTCTGTAGGATGTCAATGGAACATGCATTTTTTGTGTAGGTACACCAAAATATCATCTGTTATCTTACCTAACTTATTAAGTTAACAATATCATTTGCTTTATTTATTTTCTAAATTTTAAAAGAGCAATCGTTGGTAGACCTTATGCTTGTTTTTTTCTCGCCTGTATATCTGTCACCCAGTTAATTAGGTTTTAAAATTATGTCCTATTTGTTTGTGGTGTTTGTTCAATTCAGTTAAAAACAATGTTATGCATTTAGAATTACAGGCGAGCTTGGATTAGTTTTACCCCCTCAGTATTAAGGAGGGGGTTGGAGTTAGTTAACCCACCCCCCCTACTAAAAGTTATAGTAGACTTTATTGGTAACGATCTAGTAACCCCTATTTTTGTTCTTGATAAATACAGATTTTTTATGTGACCAGTCTCCCCCTTCCTCTTTGAGGGTTTTATGGTTCTCCTTTACAGTGAAGCTCATTATAGAATATAGGATGGTTTTAGGCTATTTTATTTTGATAAAAAGTCAGGGTATGGTTTTAGGCTATTTTTCTGCCCTTTCATACCCTTTCGAATATAGAGCCCCCAGGTGCAAGCGCAGTCGCAATTGTAATATAATGGCAATAAAAGAACAATTTAAACTCTAAAATAATATTTTTAGTGAAATGATAAAAACATCTTTTTTGTTTGTTGCATTGAAAAAAGAATGTTAAACGGACAAGAGTAAATATTGGCACTTTTGGGACTTTTTTTCACAGCTTTTTAGAACCCAAGGTCATATTATATTGCTCTGGAAAAAAAACATAGATACGTAGACTACTTTTATAGCAGATATCCAAATCCCCATGTACATAACAGTCAGCATGTTTAGATGATTTTAACTTATTTAGAATAGCATTGCACCTTAATAATCCACATTTTAGCAGATTAAAAGTTTGTTGTTTTTTAAAATAATAATATCGTACGGGTGAGTTTCACTTGGATTGAACAATCAACTTGTCAACTCAAGGCCAGACTCTTGGTCCTTCACCTCATACCCGTGATATAGTACCTAGCAGACAACCAACCCTTTGATTGCACGATCTTTGTCTTGATATCCTAACTGTGCATGGTAATGAGTTGCGCCTGTTCGGGGCCATGGCATTTTCCCTGACCAAACTTTTTGATGTCCTGAGTCGAACAAAGCAGGTAGGTACCATTTTTAATGTCTTTGGTATGACACGTGTTGTTTTTAAAAACCAAACCTACTATTTTGGAACCAACAATTCAAAGTTTTTAAGCCAACTAATAAGATAAAGTGGTTATAAAACTTTGGGTACCAGAGTCCTTCTTTTATATCATTTTTAGAAGAAAAAAAATGCTACAATTTTTCTAATCTCTTAGTTCAAAAAAAAGGTTTAAATGGCCATGAACAGTTCAAACCAGTTGAAAACTGTTTGAACAATCTAAAAACAGTAAATCTATCTTTATATTGCTTGGGAATATTTTAGAATATTTTTCTTGGTGATCAATAATGAACATAAGTTTTTTTTTTGACATTACAAATGAAAAATTAGTTTTCTCAACTAGTTTTCAGTAAATTGATGTAGACAAAATAAAAGTGGTCGATACGTTTAAACACTCAACTTAATTGACCAACCAATCAAAAATCAAATTTGTTAAGCCAGCTAATAAGAAAACGTTATTATATGACTTTGGGGACTAGTATAATAAATATCTCACTGTTTCCTCTCTCCCAGGTTAAGTGTACACTAAATTAGATACAATAGTTGGTCATATTTTTCTTGGGTTAGATCTAATACTGTAAAAATAGTTTAACTATAGCCGAAATAAGGAGATCTATTTACATTTAAACATCATTTTTATGGAAATTTACTTATCTAAAGCTGATTTTATAAGTAAAGGAGTATTTTCTTATATCTTTTCTAAATATAAAGATTAGGAGTTGACGCCCCGTAAGGTTGTTAATCCAACGATTACGAAAACGTTATCATAAAGCGTTGGGGACTAGTGTAATAAACAGCTTAATGTCCCCTCTCTCTCTCTCTCTGATAATAACTAGAAATTAAAGTTGTGCTTTAAATATATACTAGAGGCTTCGCCCCAAGAGGTTGCTGTTGCTGCCAATTTTATGTGAAGTAGTTTCCTCCAAAAAAAATTTTTTTTGGGGGGGGGGGTTGGGGGTGTCCCACACCCCAAGAAAATAGCTTAAAACCACCAAAAGACCAATAGGTATATACCCTGAAAAGTAGAATCCAATCGTTTCAGAGGTTACAGAGATCTTAAGCTTCAGACGGACAGACAGACAGACAGACGGACAGACATCAAGCTACTTTGTATTATAGATAAACTACATACATTGAAATACAAATATGATATAAATGATTAAGCATGGTGGTGTATATCCAACAAATGTGTCTCATGCCAAGTCCAAAGTCCAACATGAAAGGTACCAACTGCTCCCCATACCAAAGGCTTACTAAATAAAATTAACAAAATTAAATTGACATATTCTAATGAAAACGGTAGAATATCTTAATAGGAAATAGACAATGGGCTGTTCATTACACTAGTCCCCAAAGTTTTATAATAACGTTTTCTTAAAAGGTACCTTAACAACTTTGGGGACTTTTTTTAATGAATTTTCATTGATTGGTGTATCAAGTTAAATGTCGAAACGTTTCAGCCATTAATTGTAATCTAAAGAAGGGGTAATTTTGAATATTATCATTGGGTACATACATCAATTTATCAGCCATTATCTTATCTCTTTGGATCCCTGTAGAATATCAGTACTTAAAACCAAAATAAAAGGAATTCACAGGATTCGACAAAATATGTAATTTAGCTAGTTAAATTACTGTATTTATAAAATGTATACTGGCCTACCATTGGTAATCTAGTCTGTGTATTGTCCTACAATTAATCATTTGTATTGTTTGACGTCATTTTTAATAAAGAGCTTTTTCATATTAGAATAGTTCATTATTCTAATATGACGTCATCCTGAATTTTTTGGCCAAAGTTATTGTATTTATATTATCCTCCTTTTTAAAGGCACTATAAAAAGCTTCGATCTAAATGGAAAATAATCTTAGATATACTACCTTTATGATTTTAATTGTAATTACCTAACAGGTATTGAGTAAGTGACCCACGCGGCTGCGTCTAGAAAAGCCAGAAATAACAGCAGATTTTCGTTCCACTGAAATGACAACTTTGGATCAAAAATATGGTAACTAATTGCATCGTATTATTTACATCTAATGTGACAGCTTTCTGCAGCTATTTAAATAAAAAAATTAAAAGATTATAACCAGTTTTATCAGCCCTTGAGGCCGAATGTCCGGAATAAAACAAAACTGGTATTAATTTTATGATTTTTATTTTAATATTCGTGGAAATTTTTCTGTAATAGGATACTATAAATGTTTTTCATTGTTGCTGAGAACTGGTTCTAATCCAGCGGATATTAATCGGTTTCGAAGCCATATTGGAAACCTTCTTCAAATTCTTTAGGTTAGAATATTGTAAAGAGATTATTAAAGCAATAACTAAGAGCATCTTTAGAGTTGATTAATTCTTTATGACAAACATATCGTGTTTGACACCAAAATTTCACAAGTAACTGATGCTTTTACTATAATGGTGATTTCTAGAACAATTAGGCACATTTCTAAAAAATGTAACCATGCTATATTATAATCCATAATGCTTTTAACAGATCAGCCTTTAATATTTGTAACTCTAGAGTAGAAAATTTTAAAATTGCACTCTCTTAAGCTTTCCAAAATGGTATAACAACTATTTGTACCTGTGATACATCTATAATATATTTTGTCAAATGCCAGATAAAAATAGGCAGACCAATGCTATGTTTTCCATAGAGATAGAAATATAGATGACCTAAAAAGTAAAATGTAAAATAACCTAAATATAGATTTTTAAATATATCTTGATAACAATACCTTAAGCATGCTAATCATATTTTAGATTAGGAAAGAATAATAAACTGGAGAACATACTCTGTAACAAACTTTATAATGCAAAGTAGTTGATTTCAGTCTGTCGTATGAAGCTTAAGATATTGGTCTCGCTGAACTGATTGGGCTCTACTCCCCAGGGAATGTTCCTACGGGTCCTGTGATGGTTTTCAGCTTTTTTGGGGGGTTGAAACACTCCCAAACAGAAAAAATATCCCCCCTAAAAAATATTTTTTCCTGTTTTTACCAATTAGGCTCTACCTTTCAGAGAATATAGGTATTGGTCATGCGGTATATTTTAGCTATTTCTTGGGGGACAAGACCCTCCCCCCGCAAAAAATACCTCCCTTATTTATGAAAATAAAGGGGTGAGGTAACCCTTACCGCACCCTTAATCTTGTACTGAACCTGTACTTACCTCCTACATCGGCAACATAATCATTAAGATACCCCACCACTGGAAACAATAATAGTTTGGATGTTCGAACCTCTAAACATATTTATATAATAATATTAATCATATGTAGTATCCTGTCTTGCTGGAAACTGTTCGAGTTTTTTTATAACGGACTTTAGACGTACAGACTCCCTAGTTTATATATGCTTCGCTTACACAGAATGATCAACAAAGATCGTGTACAGTATAAAATGTGTATTTTATCAAACAGTCCACAAGTAACTAAAGATCATTTACAATGGGTTACAATTCATTGATGCAGGTATAGTTATTCTATACCTTTATGAGCGACTACTTTTCCTGTTTTTTACCTTATGAATTATTTTCGACAGATTTTTTTATAAAATGGCTTGCGTTATTGCATTAAGATCCCTGACAGATCTAAATAGGAAATAAACGTCTCTAAATGAGATCAAGTATTCCAATGGTAAAGTGTTTAATACACAAAGTGCTCCATTAATCCATAATAAACTCTCATTGACCAATTATTTTACTCTGTAAAGAATAAATTCATTTTTTTTATTTCATGTTGCTATTTGAATTATATTTAAAGTATTAAATTTCTATTCATAAAATAGAAAATTTTGATTTATAAAATAGGAAAACAAAAAAAAAAGGTTAATATTCAGGGATAGGCCAATGGAAGAAAAAGATTAATATTTAATCTAGCCAATAGCGGGATAATTTTTGAACGCCGCCTCTAGTATACAAATATTATTGTCATAAGCAATATATATATAGCATTACAACAGTTTAAATCAATACATATCCCTGTCCTTACAAGGACAGGAAGGATCAATTATCTTGGACATAACATACCATGAAACATGCTATCCTTGTTTAATAACTCTAATATCTTACTTGTATAAAAGTATGCAGAATGACTATAGGCCATCCAAACTGTAACTAAAGGAATAAAAATATTTTATTAAAAACAAGTTGGTATTTGATCGGTAAGAATATCTAATTTGTCAAGTGATAGCAAATCTAATGGCCTTTTGAACTTTGTTTATTAATAAAACAAGGATGACAACATCCATAAAGCGAAGCTCTGAAATGGAAGAACAACGAACATTAACACTTGTAGATTGTCAGAACTGAATTAGCAGAATATTAATGCATCAGTACAAACAATATTGTAGGTAAATTAGATGCAAAACTGCTTAAATAGATGATACTGTTTAAGGACATACTTTTATTTTTGGGACTTGTTTATAGAGATGCTTCGCTTTTTGTAATAGGAATCAGTTTCCAAAAAATCAGCTACTACAGGAATCATCATGCAAAGTTTGGAATCGATAGAACAATTTTAACCTGTTTAAATTAACGAAAAGAGCTAACTGTGACGGACGGACGGACCGACCCTATTTATAGAAAAGCTTCGCTTTTAGTAATTATAGAAAAGCTTCGCTTTTAAATAAAAATTGTAAGAAGCGCAACACTATAAATAACTAATATATTCAGTAACGATACAAATAATCTTCACGTTTCCCCCATACAGTTTGGCACAGAAGAACGGACGGACAGACATAGTAACAGGTAAACATTTGGATTTTTAGAGTAGTTTTGCTACATAAAAAATACCTATTGTACAAAAATTATGAGCAAAATTCATATTTTCTATTTAACAATATTATGTTGAATTAGTTTTATTTCGAATATTTTTTTATGTAAATTGAAGAATATAATGATAAGAAGCTTCTAAAGAAAAAAATGTAACTGACGATGTTATTATTTTGATTAGGTAAATAATCAAATAACTGTAGTTGTCTTTTATCTCTTTTAATATTTATACAGTTAAGAGCTACTAGACAACTACTTTAGTTCATGGAGGGAGGGGACATTGGGCTGTTTATTACACTACTCCCTAAAGTTATGTTATTTGGCTCAACAACTTTGGGGACTATTTTGAGTTTTGATTGGTTGGCTCATTAAGTTGAGTGTCCAAAAGTTTCAACCACCAATTGTAGTCTATAAATTATTATTTTTGATTTTGAGTATCATCAATGAGGGTATACACTTTACATCAATTGATTTGTCATTGTCTTATCCCTGACTACAATTTCAATGTAAAGTACTCTACAGTTTTGAGTTTTATATATTTAAAAATCTTTCTTTTCTTGCACCATGTTATCTATAAAATGGTACTTCCGGCTGGCTAATATAACAATTAACCCATCCATCTCTTTACCCCATTACCTCCCCTCTTACTGGAGGAAAGCATTGACCAATAAATGATGTCTCAAGTAGCAACAACAAATTTCACCCTGTATATTCTACATCCATTTACTTTCCTGATGTGTGTCTATATACATTTATCTTTCCCAAAAGTGCCTTGTTTTGGTCTTAATTGTCTTTGTTAAGATAATATTCATATAATAATAAAAAGATGTAATGAACAATTAAATGCTTTGTTCAGAGTGATTATAGAATTACACACATTTAAAAAATAATATTTATATATTTCTTGTAAAATGCAGATACCCAAAGACTTTAGTTCTCTTATTCGTTAGCTTAAAAATTTTGGGCGCTTTTATGATAGCTTGATTTTTGCAGGGAAGAGGGGATATTTTACTGCGAATTACTATTGTACCCAAAGTTTATATAATTACATTTTCGTATTACTTGGCTCATTAAAACTTTGGGTACTTATATTCAAATTGTATTGGTTGATTCAAAAATAGCAGTTTCAAAAAAAAAACTTTTTTATCATAATAAGAGTTCATGAAAACGATTTTCCTTGTTTTAATTTTAATTACATATATTTATAATTTTTGTATTTTTTATGCATATTTTGACTAGAGAAGAAATAAATCAAATATTTGACATTATTTACTCTGGAACAGAATGGAGTGACTATCTGATACAACTTTGTAATTAATCATTTTATTTTAAAGTTTAGGTTGGGATACAAAATATACAAGAAAATCTTTAAAAGCGAAGCTTTTCTATAATTAGGGTTGGTCCGTCCATAACAGCTAGCTCTTTTCAATAATTTAGAGAAATGTTAGAATTGTCCTAACGATTTCAAATGTCCATTTAAAACATGTTGATTTATAACATTTTGACAAACAAAATTTTTAAGTGATATAATAAACCTATTAATCTATTTTTTTAAATACTGATTACTATTACAACAAGGTACAACCTTATAAGCAAAGCATCTCTATTATCAAAGCCTAAAAGGTGAGAAAACAGTATCCTCTATCTAAGCAGTTTTTCAACAAATTTACTCATAATTTTATTTATACTTATAAATATATAATCTGCTTATTCAGTTATGCCACTCTACAAGTGTTAATGTTTTTTTGTTCTACCGTTTCATAGCTTCGCTTTTATGGATTTGGTATCCTTGTTATAAAAATAATTTGTCTGCAAGTAGTGCTATCACAACTGAATAAAATGTACTTTTTCATAAAGTAAGTAAGTTGTGTGTGTCTCAAAAGATCTCTTAAAAGGCAGTGCCAATAGTTTAACGATTTGTTGGGTTAATTAATATTTTGGTACTTTAAAAATTTCAAGATTTTGTTTAGACATCCAGCTGATTTTAGAGTTATAGGACGTCAATTGCTGTAGGATTGACAATTTTTCCCCGTTTATTATTGATCGAACTATGCCTTTTTGAATTATACAAAAGTGTCTTCTGCCAACCTCTAATTAGGACTAAACTGCAAGAATCTAAAGGGATAAGATATTACATCCCTAATTAACATGCACAAATTACCCATTCTGTGACGTTAAATTAGTGGTTGTAACGTTTGAACACTTAACTTAATAAACCAACCAATCAAAAGTCCCCAAAGTTGTTAGCCCAACGAATATGAGAACGTTATCATAAAACTTTTGGGACTATTGTAAAAAAAAGCCTATTGCCCCTTTTCTCTGTGCAAAACTGGGAAATATGTAACCCTAACTAGTTAAGCATGTTTATTCATGTCACGATATTTTAGTTAAACTTAATCAGGTCCATTTTTAGTCTTTTTAAGCACATTTTTTGAAGTGATTTTTTTACAATTAAAATTTTACATTTCCTATATCATTGAGCAGTAATTTTGGTGTGTATGTCCATTAAGATATCGTAAACGGCTGAAAACTATCTCAAAATCTTAATAAGAAAAATATAGGATATATTTTTTAGGGTAGGAACCCCCATCCCTCAAAGATAAAAAAAAGTATACCTATAATTACATATTTTTAAAATCAATTTTAATATGAACTAAACCTATATTTTAAAATTATCTAGAAATTAAAGTGCAATTATCGTAACCCGAACGACAGATATGATTTATATTCCTTTTAGAAAAATCCGCCTTCGGCAATTCTAGAAAATCTTCGAAACTATAGAATAGTCATATTGACAGAAAAAAAGCTAGGGTATAAACTAGTGGTTGCGCCCCAAGCATAAAGTACCTCTATACTTGAAGGGGACAGAAATCCAAGAGAGAGAAGACAATGGGATGTTTATTACAATAGTCTCCAAAGTTTTATAATAACGTTTTCTTAATCATTGGCTTAACAACGTTCGGGACTTTAGTAAATTTTGATTGGTTTGTTCATTAGGAAGAACTATCAAATCGTTTCAACCATAAATAATAAAGTAATTAGAGCACTTTTGTGTATTTTCATTGGGGATGTACAATTGAAATCAATTTATCGGCCATTAGATACCAGGTCAGCAATATGGACTAAAACTATGCCAAGAATTAAAAATAAATCAATTCTGCAGCTAATGTGAAGCTTCCCTAGAATAAATAACAAAAGTTAATCATCCATATAATAAAAATTAGGTTTTTATTTAATAGCATTATATTATACGTAAATTGTCAAAAGAAAGCGTAATGATTTTTTTCAATTTTGTCTTTTCTTTGCCAAGTTAACTTTTAATGAGTGATATGTACAGTTATACATTTTCAATTTATTTCGAAATAAGTATAAAAGGGTTTCTGTTCTCGCAAGCCACTTTGAAAAGAAGACGTCAGGATTTTAGGCTCAAAGTTATTTGCCCTTTATTTTAGCATAGAAAGAAAAGCGTATATCTCGTTAAACCAGGGAACGAAAGGGATAATAAAATGTACAATAAATTGATGAACATCGAAAAATCCCCTATGATGATAAAATTAAACCTTCTGCAGTTTAAAATTAGTGGTTTAAAAGTAACACTCAACTTAATAAACTAACAAATCAAAATTCCATAAAACTCTCCAAAGTTGTTAAGCCAACGAATAAGAAAATGTTATATAAAAACTTGGGGACTAGTGTAATAAACAGCCCAATGTCCCCTCCCTCCCTTGCTTAAAACCTTTTCGTAAGAATTAGTTTTTCTGATTACTATACAATAATTCAACTTTGAAACTATGAGAATCCGGTATTCACTTAAACAAGCAAAAAATGTAGAAAATTAAGTTGAGGGTGGTTGTGGGGAATATGGTGGGTCCACGCATGAGGTGCATGATCAAATATCTCATGATTTATCGTTCTTAATTACTGACTACTTTTATACAGTGGGAGGCGTAGTGAAACAAATTAGTTGGGGGGGAAAAGACCAATTCAACGGTGTGCGGTCATTTCCGCATATTATCACATAAGCATATTGTTTTATCAATACACAAAAGCAAATTAAATTAGAAGTTGTATACAGTAGTGAGTGTAATGGATCTAAAGGGATAAGACAATGGCTGATAAATTAATATACATCCCCGATGATGATACTTAGAATAACCCCTTATGTAGATTAAAATTTGTGGTTAAAAAGTGTGAACACTCAACCTATTGATGCAACCAATTCAAATTGACTCAATCCCCAAAATTGTTAAGCTAATAAATAAGAAAACGTTATTTAAAACTTTGGGGACTATTGTCATTGCCCACTCTTTCTCTGCTGTACAAAGTTTATACTGTGTTAACAAGGACAAAAGGGATGAAAAGTA
>LS056696.1:0-11869 GCA_900241095.1 Acartia tonsa
CCCCCCCCCCCCCCCCCCCCCCCCCCCCCCCCCCCCCCCCCCCCCCCCCCCCCCCATATAGTGCTTTACAAAAACTTGCAAAAATTTTTTTTACAAACTTACACCATATTTTATATATTTATATATTTATATTCATACTCATTATATTCATTAATATTTCATCAAAATTCTTTTTCTCCATCAACCATTATCTCATTATCCCATCATTTTTTACTCCATCATTTAATTATACCACTTTATCCTAACATGCCATAATCATTACCTCTGTCTCTGCCAGCAAAAAACTTATTATTAAACACGTAAAACTATCAGTTATAGAGTAGCATTGACGTTATTAAGTTATTAAGATATTAAGATCGCCTGACATTTTTCAGATATGTTTTCGGATTTTTTGACCCAAAAAGCACATAGTAACTTTTAACCGCAACCAAGAGAAATAATTGTTAACTTATTTAATTAATTTATTTATTTAATTGATTATTTATTTAAACAATTCACACAAATTCAAAATTTCAAACATTCTTTATTTATTTATTTATGCGGTTACATAGATACATAAGCGGGTAGGTGAATGACTCTAGTAGATTCTAACTAACAACTGCATAAGGAACGATTGGTTGATACAATTTACTTAATATTCATCACTACTAACTAGGCTATAACATAAACAGGTGTTCAATCCAACTCAATCCATCCACTCTGACTCTAGTCTCTAGCTCACTCTCTCTTAATTCTCTTTCATTCTTCTCGGTCAGTCTTCGGTTAAACTATCGGTCAGCCTCTCCTCAATCAATCAATTAATCCTCACTAGCGTTAATCACTTCTGGTAGGTATGGCAATCGGCGCCGCGCACTAAGAGTCTGAGCGCATCTTTCCGCGCACACAGCAAGTCTTCCTTCGACGATAAGGATGGCGGCCCGTGTGCGCCGTAAAGTGTACAGCCCGTACAGGTGGCCAGTCAAGCTGCGGGGTTGCCCGACAAAGATAAATGAACGCAGCTCATTTATCTCGTCATAAATCCCAGCTAATTTGAGGTAGACTTCATCCTCAACTTGAACCGTTTGTTAAACGCTCAGATAAGACACGCCAAGGACTGGCCGCCGCAGACAGCACTCTGGTGCGCAGCCGCCCGAACGTCGTACTTGCCATCCCTGTCCTCGTCCTTGTTGTCCGTATCCTCTTTATCCTCTTTTTTACTCTTATCCTTACTCTCTTTCTCCTCTAAATTCAGACTTACTGTCTACGGTCAAAATCTTCTCTTCTCGACGTCTTTAATAACCTTTATACAAGAATCTTCACTTTAAGAACAATAGTATTAAACTGATGTGTTTCTAAAATAATAGTTTTCATATATACATTCTCCTTTAAATTGAATTATACAAAAAACACAATCTTAATACCAAAACTTAAATAAAAATTACATCCCAAAGTTTGCAAAGCCACTCTACAACTTACCTAGCCCAAGATATACTTACACGATATTGAAAAACTGTCAATGCACGCACCACTGCTTAAAACAAAAAACTTCTCTTAAATCAGTTTTTCTCTAATATTCTCTAATATTCTTAATATTTTTTTTCAATCTTTCCTTCAAAAATCACTAATTTACTTAACTTTCTAATTTTCATAATAGGTACATATGCACGCCCATCGTGCATATGAAACCCTTGTTATTGCAATCCGAAGTTAGAATGTGGCTAAAAATCCATCAAGCTCTCAAGTTTTTACCTAACAAAAACACAAATATGCAAATTTATTCTTATTCTTATATAATAACGCCACCAGGAATGTAGGAATAAAGTGTCAAGTCGGAAATAAGTTAGCGGGTACCAAAGAATTGTGGGATTAACCCATTAGTATCCACCCCAAGAAATACTTGAAAACAAAAACTTTTTTTAACATACTCTACTTACTATGGATGATTTGCATGCAAATCAAAAAAAAATTTCTTGTTATGACCATTATGACAGAAAATATAACTACGATCATAAATTAACGTTTGGATATTCATGACCCGTTATCAGATGATATGAAGTAGCTTACATGTAGTGCACAATTATAAGAAAACTTTGTTTGTTTGTTTTTTTAATCAAAAGAAAACAAGTAGGTTACACAAATTTTATGTTACCAAATAAAAAATGGTTTTAAAATTATTTCTTCTCCTAATGGTTTTAAGCTTTAAGCTTATAGACAATAATAAGATACATAAACCTTTTTGAAATATCAGTGGTAAAGGCACAATCACATCTTTCTATTATTATTTCTATTGTTGCATTACATTGTACTTTTAATTGTTTTCTCGCAAATTCAATAATAAAACTTGCGCGTAAGTATTAACGTGCATCTGACCAATTAGATTGACCAATCAAAGATAAGCTACACTATGCCCCGCCCTTAATTTTACCCCTCTATCTTCTCCTTGCCTTCATAAAGTCATAAAGTTTTAAATATATCCAATAATGATACATATCCGGTCCTTTTGTTGTTTCAGCTTATAAAATATGACTGACCCCTCCCAGTTTTCTTCTGGAGTATAAAGTTCATGATAATTAATCTCTATAACCCTTTTTTATTTCCCCACCCCTCCCCCAATTTCTTATGTAGTTTGTTTGTGCAATAAAACATTTTGACCATTGCATCCTGTCTATCTAGGGATAAAGGGAAATGTATTTTGAATAATAACTACTTAGCTTTATCTTGATTTTCAGGGAGCCAAGCTCCGGCAAAATAAATGTTATTATTTTAAAAGTTACTGTACATGTATGAATCAAAATTTTATACTTGTCCTATTTGTCACTGATTTTTTTTGTTAAATCTTACACTTTGAAAAATCTATTATAAGTTAAAAGAGGTAATTTCAAAGTTCAATGGAAGATATAACTTTTGCACAATAATTTATTTCTGTTTTACTTGCTTTTAAAAATAGTAGAATTTCAAGTGTTTAGGTCACTTACTTATCCCTCTTTTCCAATCAGCATGACATTTTACTCTCCCGCATTTTTACAAAAGCAAAGCTTTAATTCAATTAGGGTCTTTACGTTTGTTTGTCAATCCATCTGTACGTCCGTTTCCAAAAGCTTTTACCATTAAATTAGGCATGTTAGAATTGTCCTATTGATTTAAACTTGGCACGATGATCGATTTACTTCAGTACAATTTAGAAGTCCTATAAAACTAAGTTATTACTCTATATTTTTTGTTTGTATTCATATGCATGTCTTGTCTGACTGATTTTTTTAGCTTCACTTCTTTGGATGATGTATCCTTCTTACATTTTTTTTAAAGCAACACTTTTATATTTCCCATATCATGTGTTAATGATTGCAATTGATGTTCGATTCTTAAATTGAATTAAAAAATTTGATGATAGAGTTTTTATGAGTAGAAAAGAGTACTAGGAAATCAATATGTAAAATTTTTACTTTCAAGTGGCTTTAGTGATTAAACACTTTTAGGTATTATGAATGGTTTATTGAATTGAGAAATTATAAAAAAGAGAAAGATAAATCAATAATGCTTACTAATTTAAATGAAAATAATGTGTGTAAATACAAAACACTTTTCATATCTTAAATACTTTAAAAAGAAATAGTTAACACTAGACAAAGGAAAAAATAAGATTCTTTTTTTTTCACTCTGTTAAATTATTTCCAAAATATAATTTTACAATTTAAAAGTTATAAACTTTTAAGGCCTGGCCAAACTCATCTTCAAACATGATTTTAGGGAATAATTTCTAAGGGGTTTATATTCATTATGCTATAAATACAATGGGGGAATTTCAATCCATGCGTAATGATACTTACGTAACTTTTTTAAACACCTTTTTCTCCATGAAATTTTAGGATTCCTTTACATCTTTTTTTAAGAGCTAAAAATTTGAATTATTGATAGATACAACATTCAAGCAAATTTGTAAAAACACTATATCTTTTGATTTATTTATGGCTTTAAAAATCATTACCCTCTCAATTTTCAATTTTTGGTTAAGCCCTACAATAAAACATTTATATATTAATTAGTTTTTTATCATTTCAATATTTTTAAAGTCTTAAATGAAAGTGATAGCAATAATCTTTCAACATCTAACTTAATTTTTTTGATATATTATCCCTGTCAGTTTTTAGAGCCCTCTAAAGAGAGGCTACTTTAACGTAGTTTTATTGACGTGTGGGTACGAATGGGTTAATAACAAAAACTGAATTTATTTGATTACTAATGTTAGACAGTACATATTATTGCCAAGAAATAATTCCAAGTATATCCTAATATACTTTATATTTTCAAGGAAGTAAATATTTGTGTCAGAAAATGTAAAAAGCTAATCTAAAAAATATCTAATACTTAATCTTAAAATAATCTTTTGTTGTAACTTAAAAAAATTTTTTTGTTTAACGATCCTTTATGATTGTCTGTTGAAAGATCGTCATTTATGCAATATTCCATAAAAATAGGTGCAAGCTTCCAGTCCAATACGCTTAATTTTGACCAAACACATTAAATTAAGAACAGTTTGACCTAATAAGCGCATTTTACTATAGTCTAACACACAAGTTTAAAGAAAATACGCGAAAAAAATTATACCCTTTATAAGAATAACATTACAATAGGTGATGTTTATGCTTTGACATCTGATATATATAATTTGTGATAGTTATCAGGGTGGGAGGGGACATTTGACTGTTTATTACGCTATTAATGTTTTATAACCACGTTTTCTTATTTGTTGACTTAACATTTCGGGGACTTTTGATTGGTTGGTTCATTAAGCTATTGTCCAAACATTTCATTCCCTAATTGCAATGTACAGAAAGTATGATTTGGTGTTTTATTATTGGAAATGTACATCAATTTATCGGCCATTGTCTTATTCCTTTAGATCCCTGTATAGTTATCCTTCTTCCTTTCACTTGTCCAGAAGAAAAGTGAGATGAAAGTGAAATAGAGAAAGGAAATGTTTGAGAGTGAGAGAGAGAGAATATCAGGGACGAAGGGGACATTGGGCTGTTTATTACACTAGTCCCCAAAGTTTTATAATAACATTTTCTTATTCATTGGCTCTTTAACTTTGGAGAATTTAATTAATTTTTGATTGATTGGATTTTAAAGATAAGCGTTCAAACATTTCAACTACTAAATATAATCTACAGAAGAGAAAATTATCTGTATTATCATTAGGGATGTAAATCATTGAATTGGGTATTGTCTTATCCCTTTAGATCCCTGATGGTTTGGTGTCTAGTGGGATGTCAGCATTAGAGGGTTTAGTATATTATTATTTTTATAAATACTTTTTAAGAAATTTATAGCTTGCAGTTCCTAAAAATGTTAATTATGATTTCATAGGGAAAATTTTGTTTTATTGGTTCAATTTCAGAAAAAAAAACTCAACTGTAGCAAGTTATTCAATTTTGACAAAAAGTTACTGCTTACTCTTGCTAATAAAGTTATTTGTTTTTTTATTGTTTTTTTACCACCTTATTTTAAGCAAACTTTATCATGTAGTTTTAAATCATTTTTTAAAAAATCATTAACATTTTCATGGTCACATTTGAATTCACTATTACAATAATTTTTAGAAACCCTCTATTTAACATGGTCTTTTCTTATAATATTTATTACATGTAATTTGTGCCATATCATGCAACCACAAAAGAGAATTTTACAATGGGATAAAACTTTTTAAACATAGAATTAATTATGCTCTCATTTTTTAGTAATGTACAAACAGTAGATTAAAATATGTTGGTGCTTTTGCTCTTTGAGCTGAAAAGACCGTAAAAAGAGTGGTTTATATATCTTTGTAAGGGTAATTAAAGTTAAAGGATTAAGTGGGTAGGTAGGGCTATGTTTAACTCTAATCACTTTCAATTGGGTCTTTATTGGCTTCAGAAATATAAACACAGCAAAAATACAAAAAGCAGAATGTAATTTGCTGGGTTATATATCTACACTTATTACTTATACATGTTAGATGTAGGAATTGGTCTCTAAATGGTTAAATATAAATGTATGGGATAATGAAAGGAATTGTACAACAAATCTGGTGATCTGTTTCCACAAATGTTACAACATCAATTGAACAGTATCACTTGGCAACCCTCACAACACTGCTTGTCATTCTTGTATTCAACTACTATGGAGTTATATTATAATTCATACTCTTCAATAATTCATTATTATAATTCAATATTCATACTAAAAAATATTATAAAATATATAATGCTTCGAAACCGATTGATATCCGTTGAATTAGAACCAGTTCACAGCCATACTGAAAAATCATGTATAGCAAAACTTGTCTTAATCTTATATTTTTCCATTTTAATATCCGCGAAAAACTGTCTTAAAAAATAAATATATAACTAGTATTCTAATCTTTATTAAAATCAATTCTTTAGGAAAAAAATAGAAATCTCCTCAATGGTATTGTAAAGATTTTAAAGATCCAACAGTTACAAAACATCATACCATTACTAAATAAGGATTATTATATGTTCTAACCATTCCATAAACTCATTGACAAATAATCTTTTTTTGGAAAAAGAAAAATACATTACCAATAAAAGGTCCAGGTCAATGGTTGTAATGGCTGGTCCTTTATTTGATTGGAAAATATATTAATATTTCCTCAACAAACTTTTATATCACAACATCTGAGAAAATCAAATATTTTGAATTAAAATACTAATTCTAATGATTACATGATATCATAATGCTTATGTTATTTTACTTGCAAATCTGAAAATTTTTGTATAACTTTAATATTTCATCTAATCCCATATTTATCTTTAGACATTACATCCAGGGAGGGAGGACGCATTGAGCTGTTTATTACACTAGTCCCCAAAATCATATCATAACATTTTCTTATTCATTGGCTTAACAATCTTGGGGACTTTAATTGAATTTTTTTGGTTGGTTCATTAGTTGAGTGTCCAAAGTCTCAACTAAAAATTGTAATATACTTAAGGGGTAATTTTATGTATCATAATTGGGGATGTACAGTACATCAATTTAATAGACATTGTCCTATCCCTCTAGATCCCTGCATAACATTTTATGTCCATCATAAATGAAAGAAATATGAAAAGCCAAAATGGTATAAGAAATGTGAAAGCTTATTCTTAGATTTTACAATAGATTTATTAAACTAGAGAATAAATAATATTTGTTCTGTGCATAAAACTTATTATGGACCAATGCAGAATGTAATAATTTTGGTATGGTTTATTCACTTACATTAATACACAAACAAACAGACAATCTTTATGTTACTTTTTGGTATAGCATTGTTTGTTATTTTTACCTTGTAATTGAGTTTTGATGTTTTTCTTACTATCTAGAAGACCAACAATCTATTTGAAGATCTCATATGATTCTACATTTATATTATACACACAAAATATGTGGCCTTTCAGTTTTACAACTCACATGTGGGGGGACTTAAAGAGGTTCCTAAAAGATTCATATTTCTTCAACTGTAAAATCATGTTTATAATTGCCAATGATATTCCAGCAGGTATTGATCGGTTTCGAATCCATTCTGCAATGGGTTTTTGAAATCACATTTATCCTCTCCTTAGGATAAATTTTAGGAGTAATTGGAGGTTTGGCATTATGATTCAGGGATCTTAAGGGATAAGACAATGGCCGATAAATTGATGTACTGCAATGTTGATACTAAAGATTATCCCTTTTGTAGTTTAGAATTGGTTGTTAAAACATTTGGACACTCAACTAAATGAACCAACCAATCAAATTAAATTAAAGTCCCCGATGTTTTTAAGCAAAAAAATAAGAAAATGTTATATAGGACTTTGGGGACTTAGGTAATAAACAGACCAATGTCCACAACCTTCCTGATTATGATTACTTTTTGCTATTTTAAAAAATGTAGATTTTGTGTCACCACCGTCCATTTTGTTCCGACATTTGTGTAATTTTAGTTTGATTTATGTACCATAGTCAAATCTCAGCGTTCCAGAAAATTTATCAATTTTTTGCCCATTAACTTCATATCATTATTGGTTGAACTTCATCTTGCAAAATGAATATTTTTATAATATTCTTTTAAGAAAACCATACCCCCCCACCCGCCTACAAAATTATCAATTTGGGCCATCTGAAACAATTGATATTTTCTGTTTTGAGAATTTAGAACATCCACACACCCCTTTTCAAGAAGGGAGGGGACAATTGGCTTTTTATTGCACAAGTCCCCAAAGTTTTATTATAATATTTTCTTATTCGTTATCTTAGCAACTTTGGAGAATTGTATTGAATTTTATTGATGGGTTCAGGGGTTGAGTGTCTAAACGTTTCAACCGTTAATTGCAATTTTCAAAAAGAGTAATTTTGTACATCATAATTGAATATATAAATCAATTTATCGGCCATTGTCTTATCTCTTCATATCCCTAATATTATTCTTCATGGCCCAAAATAAAGATTTGCCTGAACAAGTAAGTCATAGGATTTCAAAAGAAAAAGTACCTGCTTTTAATTTTTAAAAAAGTATACCTAGTGATTGACTGACAACCCTCAATTACTGACTAGCCCTGATAGACGAGAAATTTTTTTTTTATTTTTTATTTATTATTCTATTTTCCATAAGTAATGTTATTCTAAAATTTTAATAAAACTCCATTGTTGCTTGTGTAATATATGTGTTTAATATACAAATATTGTGTCTCTTATTTCTCTTAGGTCTGTATATTTGAATTTTTCTTTTTATTTTTGGAAAAAACAGTCCAAAATATTCTGAGTAGGTTTTGGCTATGAATTTTATTATGGTTTTTGTAAGGTAGACAAATTCAGATGTAGTTTTCTTCTTCTTGGATCTAAAGGGATAAGATAATGACCGATAAATCTATGTACATCCCCAATGATTATACACATACAATTACTCCTTCGGTAGATTAGAATTAGTGTTTCAAATGTTTGGACACGTAACTCAACAAACCAGCTAATTAAAATTCTGTAAGAGTCCCCAAAGTTGTTAAACCAGCGAATAATAAAACAATATTTAAAACTTTGGGGACTAGTGTAATAAACAGCCTTCAGTCCCCTCCCTTCTTAATTTTTTTAAAAAATGAGATTGATTATAAATAGTTGCTAGGTGTAATTAAATGTTTTTAAAATTGTTCTAGTAGCCGTTTAAAATACAGTCTAAAATTTAGGTTTACTTATCTTTCATATGTTGTTACATTTATTCAAAATTGATTTTTTTTAAATCTATCGCTTCATTATTGTCCGTCCGTCCGTTTGGATAGCTCTTAATTATCGTTAATCGAGGAATGTTCTGAAATTTAAATTTAGCATGATGATGCTTGTAACAATTAGGTATAAATAAGAAAGCGCAGCAACTCCTAGGCAATACCAGAAGTCCGTTGAATCTTGTCATCCTAAGAAATAAGATTACTTAATAAGCACCTTCATTTCATTACAATTTACCAGTTCCGTAAGTATGTCCATAACGCTCTAGATAATATGGGATTTCAATGTAAAATGATATGCAAAACGTAGCTGCTTAATGGACTTTCTTATTTTATTATTTACCCTTTCTTTTAATTCTTCTTATGGATGACATCATCCTTGTTGTGTAATTATGTAACATGTAATGAATAAATTTTTCTTCATAAAATGTAACACCCACCCACTACATACAACATAGAACAATGTATATCTTTATATTCCTTAAAAATATTTGCAAACATCTCCCATATACATATTACACCTTTGCCCACCCCCCCCCCCCTTATTTCACAGGGCCTGTAATAAAACATTAAGGGCAACACAATCAACGATAAACAAAATTACCCTTTCTGTTGATTTCAATTAGAGGTAGAAAAGTTTGAACGCTGTTAACTTGAACAAACCAATAAAGATTGAATTAAAGCACACAACGTTTTTAAGCTCACAGATAAGGTATTTTTTAGAACTTTGGAGACCAACAAATTATACTGTTAAATATCCCCTATTAATCTGAGCATATTAGGATCTATATATTAAAAAAACATCGTAGGTTTAGACCAATATTGCTAAAATATTTTTTTTTGGGGGGGGGTGGTTGTGCACCACTAACACATGGAGGGAAAGTATCAAATATTTCAAAGGGATTCTTAAAAGATGAAAATTCGAGAGCGAAAGACAAAAGCAAAGGGGACAATGAAAATATAATGTATGATGGGAAGGGGGGTGGATTGTGAAATTTATGGTTCGTAATAAATGCATCTTGCAATGCGCTACAGAGAAGAATAATGGTGCTCATTTATTACAACAAATATTTTTAAAAATCTATAAAGACCAAAAGATTTTTCAGAAGTTTTTAATTGTATGATCATATCGTTTCACCCTACAAATCCTTTTAAGGTAAGCTTTACATAGGTCCTGTGATGTTGTAGATTTTTCCAGATTTTAGTCTTGGGTGAGTTTTAAGCTATTTCTCTGCCCCTTCGAATACAGAGCTTCTTTTTATTTAAATTGATTTATCAAAAATGTGTGCTCCATTAAACGTAAGCGATAGTTTTTGCTATTCATATTTGAATTTTTCAGTTTTTTTGCTAATTAAAATTTTTAGTTGAAATTTGAGAGCTCCTAGAAGTGAAAGAATGAATAGAGCAAAATTTGGCAAACAATTTTATCACCATCAAAGATGACAATATCCACTTTGGCGCAGCTTTAATCAAAGATGACAATATCCATTTTGGCGCAGCTTAAAACAAAATAATTTTTAGTTATTCCAACCTAATTTTATGCTGTTATTTTTATCAACATATCTTTAGAGAAAAACAGTTAATATTGTTATCTCCCATTGATGAAGAGGTCTTGTTGATGCTAGAAGAGTAGTGGCTAGTTCTGCATTTACATACATAGTCATTTAATGATTTAATCAAGTCATAATATCGACAATTTAACAATACACATAGTTGATATTCTAGCCATGAAAATGTATGTTAGCTATGGCCACTTTTAAGAAGCTCCTTACAGTTCCTATAAAAAAAATTGAAGGCATACAATATAAATGACCAATGATATGTCACAGACTAAAATTACTAATGCAGGCCAGTATACATTTTAATTCTAGGCTAATATGAAGTCATTTTCTAAAAGCAATATATAAAGCTTCCACTTTTAATTGGTAACATTCTCAATGCTCTCTCCATAATTTAAAGCTTTACTTATCAGAGAGATAATGCGCTAGTCCTCAAAGTTTTTTAATATCGTTTTCTTATTCGTTGGCTTAACAACTTCGGGGACTCTAGTGAATTTTGATTAGCTCTTTCATTAAGTTGATTGTTCAAACGTTCCAACCACTAATTATAATCTACTGATGGTGTAATTTTGTGTATCATCATTGGGGAAATACATCAATTTATCGGTTATTGTCTTATCCTTTTAGATCCCTGATTACCTATGCACACAATTGTCCTTGTTTATAATGTTTTTTCTTCTTTTCAGATTAAATAATGTAAAATGTTATTTGAAGAATGATTATTGTGATAAAGTAATCGAGAATGTTTAGGAATATAACTTAATTACAAAGTCACACATTTCAATTCATTGCAAGGCATTTATGTGTTTGTGAATATTAAATATGACAAATTTTACAAAGGCATTATTCAGTAAATAAAACAAATCCATTTAACAAAAGAGAACTAAATTCGATACAAAATCCAATGTTTAATTGCTGTTATAGTTGGTTAGCACATCGTATTATAGACAACTTCTCGCGGTATTAAAAATAAAATTAAAAGAATAAAAACAGTTTTGTTAGACCTGGGTCCGATTGGTAGTGCGAATGGGGCGCTTGTCCAAAATCTGGTATATGGAGATCGCTCTTCTATGAGTACTACTTAAAATCTAC
>LS056697.1:0-11869 GCA_900241095.1 Acartia tonsa
CAAAAGGTTTTTACGGATCAGTTCTAGGTCTTACCAATTTTTGTGTAGGTCGATCTTTATACACCTAGGTGAAAAAATTTTTGAAAAAAAAAATTTTTCGTCCGACTTTGAGACCCCAAAAGTACCCTTAAAATTTATCTCACAAAAATTTCATTTTATACTTTTTTGTAGGCAATTTAATAAGGAACAAATTTGCTTTTATGTTTTTTTTCTGTCAGTCGATTAGAACATGGAGAAAAATGTCATTTTCTAAAGGTGGGTAAAAAATTACCGGTAATGCCCCATACCGGTTAATGCCCCGCTTGACCCTATATATTTTAAATTATTTTAAATCATACATATATGATAGATGTACATAAATTAGAGTTTTAAAGCTATATAGTATTTTTTACGCATATGGAACTGTACATATTATTTTGATTTATATATTTAGATTTTAAAATGATTTGTAAAGTAAAGGTTTTTAAAAAAAATTATAGATACCTGTTTTACATAGATAAGGACTAAGGGAGGCTAATCTTTATAGAATTTTTAACTGGCTAAATGCTTTAATAATTGTCTTTTGAGCCTAATCCTTAAATTATTGTTGGTTAGGGCCTAATCCTTAAATTCTTTGTAGAAGACAAATGGCTGAAGAATTGGAAAGATTGACCAGAGAAGAAGAGAGGAGAGAGAGAGAAGCACAGGGAATATTCGATGAGGTAACTCTATTTCTAGTTTGTCTATGATTTTCTTCTATATCTGTATAATTAATCAACCAGTCTTGATATTTTTTATCTACTAGTTGCCCCTAGCCTTTTATGCCATTTATTAAAATTCATTGAATAAATAACCCAATAGGACCAGTAATTTTATGTCAGGCAAAAAAGACCTACTACTTTTATATTATAAGATGCATCTTTTAAATATATTTAACAATCTATCTTTAGTACATAGCCAAATCCACTAAAATGATCAAATATCTATTGGAGCAAAATTATATCCTTCTGTTTATTCACCTATCTATCTATTTAGCCTGAGGAAGCTAAAGACGCTGGTGGAGACGGGGCTGTTGTCAATGGTGATGCCGATGGGGATATGCCTTCTCAACTCAGTAAGTTGACAGTTAACTTTTTAAGAGGGAAGATTCAAAAATAGGGGGTAATACCGAAAACCATGTCTTAGGTTTGTATTGTAAATAAAATATTTGAAATATTTGTATTTCAAATATTTGGCCGTTCTTTTTATTTGTATAACATTAAATCCTATTTTCAATGGAAGCTGTGCCAAATTAGGTAAATCTGATTATATTTTTCAAAATACACGAATTCTAGTACGATACTGATCCTCCATCTACGTCCTAGGACAAACGCAGGAGTGCCAAACGTTGGAGGCGATAAACATCGGAGTGGAAACTTAACCTAACCTATTTTAAACTATCTTATAGGTTTTAAATGCCTAACCCCTGCGGGAGGCTTATTTGTATATTTATATCCTAACCTAACCTAACCTGTATATAAATACTTAATTAAATAAGTATTTTAACACTCCCGCGTTTGTCCACTCCAACGTTTGGGACTCTTGCGTTTATTTACAACTATAAGACGACATCCCTCTTCGTTTTTGTGATAGTAATTAATTAATTTATTTTTTGTAGAAAACAAGAACCTGGATGGAGCCATGAACAGCCACAGCCGTAGAGGATCTGCCACACCACCAGCAAATCCAAGGTAAATAAATATTGCGCTCTTTTAGATTTATAGAGGACTCAAAGTGCCTAACACTTGCGGGAGGCCATAAACCTGCAAAGCTATCCTGTAATCCTTAGGTCAAAATAAAGTATGGGGTGTGTATCTGTAATTAAAAATAGTCAATTAAAAAATGACATATATATTTTTTGTAGATCTAGACAGGGTAGTATTACTATTGGTGGTTTGGAGAGAAGAGGTTCATACTATGATGAAGACGTCACAAAGAGGTGAGTGCACATATCCATTAGTTGTAGAGAATCTGCGCTTCTAAAAAAATTCTTGTGTAATATACTCTTAATATGAACCGCAAAAGTATTCACACATGGTAAACCGTTCAAAAGGCATATGTACAAAAACATCTGCAGTAGATTTTTTTCGAGTTTTTTGTTGTTTTTGCAGATATTATACCTAAATCAGCAAAATATCAAATTTCATTACTCTTTGAAATTAACAACTATTTTCTCTGTGATTCTGATATGCTAACATTATATCTAAAATGGTTAAATAATATAAAAAAATAACAAGAATGTATTATTCAGAGCCACAGTAGCCGTAGTAACAGATGACCCAGACCACAAAAATAAACTAAAGCAGTCATTATCCGCCGTCTTTAATGGTAAGGCCGGATTTTACATTTTTTACAACATGAAAAGGTGATGAAAAAAGTTAACTACCTAACTACCTGTTTCAAAGAAAAATAGGCAGGGGTGAATTGGTCAATAACAAATGAAAATGGGTAGGAAATTATGCATTTTTGAATTTGGTAAATAATTCTAATTTGGAATTTGTGGTTACTCCTTGTTGTTAACTTATTTTCATCACTTTTTTAATGAAACATATTAGCACAAGATTAAATAAAGCATTTAATAGTCAACATTTGAAATACAGTTTTGTATTGGATTTTGAAATACAAATATGATTTTAGAATCATAATGAACATTTTACATTTTGGATTTTCTAGAAATAAATAATAGTACTTCTTGATTTGATTTTAGTCCACAAAATTTAGTGCTTTTTAATTTTTTTTTCTGAACATAAATAATTTGTAGCTGCACATTCGTCTTAAAATGACAATTATGACAATTTATACAATGACTTGAGACAAATATTTTTGTGTATGACTAATGACCTTGTAATTATATGATGTTTTAATGTATGTTTATATATTTTATTTGTAGTAACGCTTCTTTGTAAAAATATTTGTATGTCTGGCTGGTTATGATTAAGATATCATTTATTCGGCTGGTAGAAAAGAAAAATGGCTAAAATATTTGGTTACACAATTGTAATTAAAAGAAATGGAATTTCTGGCGTATTTAAGAAGGTCTGCTTGGATTATTTGTTATTTTTTAAAAATTTTGTGCTGAGCTATGTACACATACTAATGTATAAATTACAATATCAATCCTGACTTGTAGTAATAGTACATGTACATACCACATTTCTTACCCCTTTCTTTAAGGTCAAAAAAGGAATGTGTAGGAAAACTAAAGGCATAAAAAATGTTAAATAGTGGTCACATGTCCAAATCTGTACTTTACTTTTCATTTAACACTTTTCAGAGATAAAAGCCCAGACGTACATGCACTTATATTTACATATAGATCAAAATATTTAAAAACATTATGAAAGTAAAGTTAAAGATAGCCCTAACATGAGAAAGGAGCAGTAAATGTGTATGTTTGAAAAGAGACTGATAAATACATCAATTTTCCATCTTTAACTGCATTTTTCAAATACTTCATGCCTTTAATTTGGAAAGCAAACTCTTGAAAAGTGGGTTATAGTGGGTAATAGTTTTCAACATGTAGTATTTAAAATCAGACAGAAATCTTAATTATTTCATATTTAAGATATGTTGAACCAAAATAACTTTTACATGTAATCTTATCAAAATGATAGAAATTTATATATTTGACTTAAAGACAATTTTCCACTTGTACATAATAATCAATTGAATAAAGATGACAATAACTCTAAAAAATTCTGTAAAAATGGAATATTTTGAAATATTGAGTTTTTTCTCATCTTTGTATCACTTTTTGAGGGATGTATGTTCATTTCCTAGATTTATATTGCATTTATGAAAAGTGGATTCATTAGTTTAGACCTAATGAATTTTACCATAGAAGATTATGTGGATCTTTTGTATGTACATATCAAACACTTATCTTGACACTAGAGGAAACTTCACTAGATTAGAATGGGGATGTATTTTTAAATATACTTTTGAAAGCAAATATATGAACATACATCCCTTACTTACACAACATTTGTACACCTTAATTAGAAGCTGATGATGATGAAGATGACCATACATTCACACAACATGGAGTCAAGGGCTCTAAAACAAGCTTGGGTAATGGACATGATGTTATACATGAAGTAGAAACAGAGGATGGAAATGTGATTGTAATCGGTGGAAAAAGTAACCGGTTATCTGCAGGTGCAACTTCGGGTTCACTGTCTAGTTGGATGATCTAAAGCAATACTTTCAATTTTATTTTTATTGACTCCCACACATTTTTGCTTTGTTTTATGATTTAATTTCAAAGAAGTTTAAAATTGATAGATTTTGCTTTTACCATCCCAGGTTAATGAATTGAAAATGATACAAGGATAAACAACACCATAAGTAAAAATATTTATTTACCTTGTGGAAAGGATCACTTGTTCTTTATATCTCATTCATAGAGTAGCTGATATTACAAACTAGAAAATGAAGTAGAAACCTTTTATAAATTGAACATTATTTACAATTGTGTCATATAATTTGAACATTATCAACAAAACAACTCTTTTTGGACAATACTATCAAGGAAAATAGTTTTAAATAGAATTAGTGTACATGTGTTATTGTTTTTTTTTATTTTAATAATCTACATCAATTTTTGACAATCCATTCCTTTATGGAAAAAAAATATTTTGAAAAGGAAAACAAAAAATATTGAATTGGAGTAATTTTTTTTATTTTTAAAATGTCTTATTAATTAACTAAGATTGTAATTATTTCAGAGGGTGAGGAAGGTGGTGATTCAGGTAAATTAAGACTTCTGGTTTTTAGTATTGTCTTAGATGTCCACATATTTTTGACATTTATTTATTGATCACATTTTACATATTAGTCTACCACACTGATACAAAATTTAAAAATATTCAAAATAAATTTATCAAATCAAATTATGAATAGCATAGTATTATTACATAAAAAAGTTGCATTTGATATTTATCAAAAGAGCAATTCAAAATTTGATTTGTTAAATATTCTAGCAGCAAAAGCTTGCTTTATTAAGTACACATATAGCTGACAGATAGTTATATATGTAGAACACATGAGACATATTTACATTCCTTTTGTCAAATTACATGAAATTTTGCAAACTCTTTACTCACACCATATATACACATTACATACTAGAGAACATTTTTGTTTTTCTTTGATACAGGATTACACAGCCAGTTCAACAATGGACAGAATATTGGAGCATTGTTGGGAGATAATATCACAAATCTTAATCCAGAACAAGTGAAGGCACTATTTGGAGAAGGGGCTAAAGTTAGTTTACAACATGGTAAACAATCTGTGGTCATGGATAGCAAGGGAAATGTTATCCTTGCTCCTGGAATTTCATCTAACAATGGAAATGTGGCAACACAAAGTAAAATATCTGCTCCAGATTTATTGTCCTCACTCGCCAACTCTGGAGATCTTACAGTTTCTGACCTACAACAAATTCTTTCTGATAATTCTGCAAATATTGACCCTGCAGTTCTTAAAAGTCTCAAACAGACTCTTGGAGAGGCAGGTTCAGAACAAAAGATTGAAATTTGTTCTGATGGAAGCATAAAGATAAGTTCTGCTGATGGCAAGAATATTCCTATAAAAGGTTTAGATTTAGATACCTTATCAAATGCAAATATTTCTAATGTTTTAAAAACAAAATTATCAACTGGTGGAGATATTATGATACCGGATGGTCATGGCAATATGGTTAAGTTACCATCCTGCAGTCAGAAATCATCCATAGTTCAGTTACCTAATGGCCAGTTACTTGTTACAGATGAAGTAGGTAATCTGAGCTCTTCTGGTGGCATGGGGCTCATGGGTTCAAATGGGAATACTATACAATTACAAAACTTGACAAGTGGTACAGTTGGACAACTTATTGGCCAAAATCTTGGTAATAGTACAATACCAAGTAACTTAATGTTACCAAATGGACAGATTGTAACTCAAGATGGCTCTGGAAACCTTGTTACTAAAGATGCCAAAGGAAACATTCAAGTCTTACCTACTAATATTGCAACTGAATTACAAAGTCAGGTTTTACCTAATTGTAACATAAGTTCAAAGAATGTTCAAGTTTTACCAAATGGTCAAATAGTAGCACAAGATAAACATGGTAACATGCAAGTTTTAGGCCTCACAAGTTCTTCTACTGTGCAAGGTCTAACAGGTTCCATGAAAAATGTACAAATGCTTCCTAATGGTCAGATTGTTGGACAAGATTCTTCTGGAAATTTTCAAGTTATTTCAAACAGTGGAATATTAAATCAACAAAATATCAATCAACATTTAGGTTCAAGAAATTTGTCATTTGGCACAGTAGACTCTGCAGCACATAATTCATTAGGAGCCACATCATCATTATCAGCATTAAACAATATGAATGTACAATTGTTGCCAAATGGTCAACTAGTTGCCCAAGATTCTGCTGGAAACTTTCATCTTGTTGCCAAGGACTTGTCTGGCAATCTAGAGCTAAGTAAAACTGATTCTCAAGGAAATCCTTTTTCTTCCAAGAGTGGTCAACAAGTTTTGAACAGTTTTGGAAATCCACAACAGCTGGCAAGTAGCAGGTTATCAGGTTCAGGTCAGAATACAGGACAATTTGGTATGCCTGGGACCAGTCAGATACCAATTAATCCTGAGTTAATAATAAATGATGAACATGGAAATGCAATTGGAGTGATGACAAGTGAAGGATTTCAGTCATTACCACCAGAAATAATGAGTCAAATGTTATCTGCTAATTTCTCTGGAGATTCTTTGAATAATGCAGATGGTTTTAATGTACACCAGGGATACAATGCAGTCAATGCAAATACACAACAAACAGCACAAAGAAAGTATGGGCGATCAGATTTAAGTGCAGAATCATCAGCTGTACACAACACTGAAGGAAGAATGGTGGGTCATAGGGCACACTTTGACAAGAATACAGATAATCATCACATTACACATGAAACACTTAATCCTAAATACACAGACAAAGCTTCCTCAAGACATAGAGGAATTTCTCAACTGTTGCAATCTGGGGACAGAAATGAAATATTAAGAGCTATAGCAAAATCTGCAGGTGATTCTGCATGATTATGTTTCTGAGCATGGCGACCAAATATAAAGTCATATTCTTGATTGCTGTAAAAAGGCTAATTAAACACTTAATAATTTACTTTATATTTTATTTCAACTTAAGAATCATTGGTTTTGATATAATTTAGCATGGTTATTGGTTATTGAAAATTGCATGATGTTGCCTATTGCAAGTAGATTTTAAAGTATTGGATTTAAATTTTTAATGCATGAAATTTTAATGTAATGAAAATATAACAATGATTAATTAAGATATTTAATGGGGTATGGTTTATTTTGGGATTTAAGATTAAAAGTTGAGAAAATTTAAACAAACAAAAACTTTTGATAAAATATAACATATTTTAGATAATACAACATACATTTTATTAGGTGCAAATATTAAAACCTTACTGATAATACTAATAACCATATGAAAAATGTTAACAATTTAATTTTTTTGCCTTTAACAAACTTAAAAGTAAAATACTTTTCTTCATTTATTTGTTAAGGGCAAAAACTAATCTACCTTACATACACCTTATTTAGTTAGATATTAGTATTAGTTTTTTGTTTATTTAGCTGTAGGTCTGCAATTTGAAGGTTTGTTTTTATTAATTTCATAGATAATTTAGAAGTTATAGGGCTCTGAACATATTTATTATTGATTTCCCCTGTTAATGGTTTATAGCTAATTATCATGTTATCTTTTATTAGCTGAAATTAGTTAATAATTATAAAAACATAAGACAAAAACTTCTATTGAAAACAAGCAACTGGTAACAAAATTACATAAATAAAAATTTAAATGTTTAAAGTTGTTTTTGATTAAGAAGTCTTTGACTTGATGTTCTGTGTTCCCCTCTGTTCTAGCCTAGCAAATATTGAAGGAATAACTAGAAATTAGAAACATGACACATAAACAAAGCTTTTTATTTGATTAAGGTTTGAATTGTGTACCAGAAGAAATGACACTAGGTAAAATTTTTATATACCAAAAAAAGGAACTATTATGCATTTTATATTGCTATCTATATATCTTTATTTGGGTTTTAAAATTGTAAGTCAAGGATTATGAAATTAATATATGATATTTTAGAAAACACATTTAGCTGAGGAAACTTACTACATTAGATTAGAAATTTTGTGTTCAGTCCACACTTGTAGAAATAGTTTTTTTTTATACATATATGTACAAAAAGATATTTTGATTTTTATATTGCAGGATTAGAACCATAAATTATGATGCTGAATATTTTTTTTTTTTTTTAAGAATAGCACTTTTATTAAGTTTCAATATGATATATTCTTTAATACATACTATTGTTTGTTTTTCAAAATTGATAAATAATCTGTTATTGCTATTTGCAGAGGAGCTGCAGGCTGCCCTGAAAAGTGGAGCTAAACTGGACAAGGACCAAATCATTAAGTCTCTTCCTGTTGGTGGTAAGTGCAATATTAGTATTAGAGATATTTTTTAGTGCTGCTTGGGTTATATTTGTTCTTTTCATTAAAGAATTATTCATTTGATTGAAAAGTGTATATATAATTATAGGGAGGGGATTGGCAATGAATCTACACTTAATTTATCATCCCCCATTTAAATGCTATAATGGAAAATTTCTTGAATAAGAATTATGAGTTCCAGCACTTAAAATTTCTCTAATTTTTGTATAAAATATTTTTAATTGTACAGAAAAATAAAAGCCATTCTTCCAAAAAAAACAATGTTTTTTTTTACAATGTACAATGAGGACTATATTTTTTTTGTTATTTTTGGTTGCAAAGGCTGAATATTGTCCACAATGCTATTTTTCTTGCTGTAAAAAGCTTTATTTATTTTTTATGTCTTTACTTCCCCATACTTTTATATTTTGATTTGTAAATACTTCTTCAAAATAGTTTTTAGAGCAGATCTCTAGATTTTAGAGGATAAAATTTTTTTTGTTTCTTCAACTTTACTTCACATATAGTTTTATGATTTATGTATTATACTTTTTTTTGCATCTGAAAGGTCATTTTGGCATGTAAATATCATTTAAAATTGTTCAATTTGTTATTCATCAGTATAAGTTAAAAATTTATGCTAATGAATATAAATAAGGAAAGTTATTTTGTTTATCATTTATCAATATATGTATAATGCTTAATTTGATAAGTGGTAAAATTTTTACAAACTTCCTTATGGTATAACTAGCCTATTAGTTACTGGAATAGTTATTTCTCGCATCGTATCATAAACGGATTTCCGCGGATATAGAATGTACAATTATAAGATTAAACCAGTTTTTTAGCCCCGAGATGCCGAAGGCACAGGCTAAAAAACTGGTTTTAATCTTATGATTGTACATTTTTATATTCGTAGAAAACTGGTTATAATACGGTGCTAGACATAGTTTTTTCGTGTGGATGAGAACCGGTTCCTATCCACCGGATTCGAATGAATACGAGAAAGATTTTTTACAGGCTAGTTTTGCCACTTATGTTAAAAAAGGTTCATTTTTTATGGGTAACAATTTGAGCTTTGTATGTTTACATTTATATCATATTTTATATTTTTTTTGCTTCTTAACAAAGTATGAATAAAACATTTGTAAGCTTAAATTGTAACCTATTCGATATTTTTACTTCAAAGCATAAGCGTATTTTAAAAAGTCAAAGAACAGTCAATAGTATAAAAAAAATAGGGAAATTATTTATTTTTATCCATATTTTATGTAATATATGGATTTATATCAGATGAATATCATTGACTATTCTTTTTCTGAAAGATTCTTCAACTGAATACAAACTTATGCATGTTTTTGTGTGTTATATCACTAGGTCCCTACATATCCTCATCCGGCATTGCGCGCATGAGACGAGGGGACTTGAACGAGGTGTTGAGAGAGAACCTGGACGCCGTGGACAGGGCTATTGAGCAGCACAAGGAGCGCACCAAGTCACAGTGCCATGTGCCTGAACGTAAGTTGAAGCAACACACAAGTCTTCAAATTATACATATTTGATTAGATTACAACATAGCACAGTTTGGGTTAGGTTAGAAATTGTTTCTTTATTTTGTCTCATTTCTTTTTGAAATGACCAGCGGCTACGCTCTTACATGATTAGGGTCACATTGGGGAAAGCAGTAGGTAAAAGTTGTATGGGCGGAAATCAACTTCCAATCTTGCTGAAGTAAATAGTTCAAAATCCAAAAGAAAAACAAAATCAAAGCATTCTAAAAAAGGAAAATTTGGAAATTAGAAAAAAACTTACTTAGAGTACACAAAAAATCCTCTAGTTTGAAAAAATCAAAATAATGAACATAAAGTTTTTATCCAAAACTGGATCATGTCAAGGAGATAAGAAATCCTTTCACATTTTATTTATATAATTTGAAGGCCTGCAAATGGTTAAATGGCTGACCAAAACAGAAATGGACAACATGGTCTAAAAATCATTAATGCAGGCATTTGGGTCTAAGGCTAAAGAAAACTCGCGTAAAACCAGTATTTTTAAAGCCACCTTTGAAATTATTAAATAAAATGTTTGTTGGGATACTTACTCTTGTAAACATGATCCAAAATTAATAATACACACATTGATCACATGAGTGAAAGTTTTTAAACTCAAATTAAATATATAAACATTATCTAAATATAAACTTTATTGGGGTTCTAAAAAATAACAAAAAAGTTTCTTTCAAATCCGCGGAAAAGCCATAATAAGCTTATTGTATTTTATTTGATATAAGAACATGCTAATTTATGAGGTTGAAGCTAAGAGTAAAATGTAAAGGGAAGGTTGTGGAACTTAGAACAAAGGGAACATGTTCATTGCCGACAGACAGACCGACAATGTTGAATTGCAAAGTAACAGTGCTTTTTAAATCACACAAAAATACTATGTTTCCTTTTTACATTTAATTTTAAATAGGGTTACACATTAAATGAATATATATAATCTTAAATGAATAATATATAAATCTATATAGTAAATAATATGAATATACATATAACATCTAATTACTTGTTAAGGTATAGATATTTTCAAAAGGTATGTCCTTAAGTAGCGCAGTTATAGCAAGTTACCAATCTAGTTAAAAAAGAACAATAAATATATTACATAGCAACATTATAGAAATAAAGGCTAACATTTTCTGATTTTTTTTCGACTAGATACTTAGGTTCTTAGACTGATCACTTATAAAACAGGTGGATGGACATTTTGACAGTAATACTCTAGTTTTATAGAAGCTGCGATATTAGAAAATGTTTTAAAGAAACAAATAGGTTTTGCCCAATATTTTGGAAAAATAAATATTAATCTGACATTCTGAACATTAATTATAAATAAATGTATATTATTAATTGCATGTATCTGCATGATAATAAAATTATAGGTTATAAAGGTTAAATAAATAAAGAAACAAAACAGGTAAATTGACCAGCTGTAAATATGTATAAAGTTTGGAAATGATTGTCGTTTTTGTCAAGTTTTTTTCTTGTTTGTGTGAATTTGTTTGTCTTGTGATTTAAATAAAAGATGTACACAAAGGCTTAGCAAAATATAAATTTCAGATTAGAATAAATCATAAATTGATTTACATCCATTGATAATATACAAAATTTCTTTTTCTGTAGATCTAAATTAATCAAAATTCTGTTTAAAAATTTCAATTATATCTTGCTAAGGCTGTGTGTTCACAATTTTTGGGACAAAAATAATTTTGATTTTATTTTAGTATCAGCAGAATCAAGAGCTTTGATGGAACAGATTCTGAACTCTGCCTCCAGCCAGG
>LS056698.1:0-11868 GCA_900241095.1 Acartia tonsa
TCAAGCTGGCCATGACTATGAGCCAGGATGAAATATTCGAGCGGTCAAAGTCCATTATGGCCAGCAATAAAAAGGTAAGGATAGATAAATACATTTCTAAAAACTGTTTTATATAAAGATAAATAACCAGACAAAAGACATCCAGAAAAATAGGCCAATAAAGTTAGTTATATATTTATGCAGACAGACTAAAAGACAGACATCGTGAAACAAAAATATATACATTATAAATCCATAAAACAAACAGACAATCACACTGCCAATCATATGAGAACTTACAAAGAAACATATGGGCACTTATTTAGGCTAACATAAAGACTAACGTACATACAAGCATACAGACCAACTGTCGACAAACAGACAGACAAAATAATGACAAAGTTTCATTATACTAATAGACATATATAAATAAGCATACCACCTACAAGGATAATTAAAAGACAGGATCACTAAATCATTTCTGAAACTTTCAGGTGTTTAAAAAGTCGTCAGAACAGCACCAATCCGGTTCTCTGGGCAGCTTTTTCAAATCCTTCTCTCGGCAGGCCAGCAAGGCCAACTCCGTGGCTGGCAGCTCATCCAAACACTCCTCCACCCTGGATACCAGCATCAAGTCAACTACCAGCGGCGGAACAAGCGGCCTCGGCAGCAGCACCAACACAAAATCCGGGAAATCGGCGCGTAGCGGCAAAGGGCTGACTAAGGCAGATATTAGCGGTCCCATGCCGATTCTACCCGCTGATTTACAACAGACTAGCCTGAGCAAAAGTATTGAGATGCTGAAACAAAGCGCGGCCGATCAAACAGACGATGCCTATGTCTCGTGCAGCGAATGCGCGTATGAGTCTGTTTGCGCTTACGGTTCATGCGCGTGTCGCGACAAAAAGCTGCGGCGCATATCCCTAGGCGAGCTGAAAGAAGTAGCACAAGAATGCGATGCCGATTCGTGTATTTCCTCGGAGAAGTGCTACTGTTCAATGCGCGGCGATCCGCGGGATAAAGCCGCATCTTCCGCCAAACATGTGGACACAAACGCGTCTGTTTACTCTGAGATAACCGCGGATAGCGGCACAGTAACGGACACCTCGTGCTATAGTTATAGTATGAGCGGAACTATTCGGTCAAACCATCATCATTCATCTGCCAGCCATCTTAGCTTGTCTCCAGGTAAATAGATATATAGATAGAAAGTAAGGTAGATAGATAGTTAGGTAGATAGATAGTTAGGTGGCTAGATATTTAGGTAGATAGAAAGTTAGGTAGATAGATAGTTGGGTATATAGATAGTTAGGTACATAGATAGTTAGTTATATAGATGGTTTTGTAGATAGATAGTTGGGTAGATAGATAGATAGGTAGATGAATAGTTAGATTGATAGTCTGGAAGTTATATAGTTAGGTAAACAAGTGTCAGTTGCTTAGATAGTAAAGGTAAACCGATAGTTAAGTAGACAGAAAGATAGTTAATTAGATGTAAATTGATATTTATAGTATTTAGAGATATATTTGGGTTGTAATGTAGATAGAAAATCATGGTTATTATTTAAGAAGCAAATAAGAAAAAATCCATTAAGTCTAAATATTTATTTATTTTTAGTGAAACTTGGAACCTTGAGAAGTGTGAAGGACAATGGGTCAACTTGCTGTTCTTGTTCTGAATATTCTGTTCATGATATGAGTAGTATAAGGTCACCAAGAGGCTTACCCCCTATACCTTCGGACAGTGGCACTATTCGTAGTGGTCCTTATAAAGGCATGGAATAATTATTATTAGAATATTAATTGCTACTCTATAATTAGACCATGGTCTGCTTGTATGTTTAAAAACAAATTCAAAATGAAAAAGCTTAGAATTGAATGAGGTATGTAATAATAATGTCATATTTAGTGAGTTATTGACATTAACTTTAAGAACTGTTTATATTGCTGTGCTACTTATGGAATTAACTGTCCTTTGAAGTATATTCTAATTCTAATTATTCTATGATGAAAATTAGGCGATAGCCAATGGCGGGGCCGCACTACAAGCCCGCGGCGGAATGTTTCCGACGGCCGCGGCTCAGAAGGAAGTTCCTGCGGATCCGCGAGGTCGTCAGTGTCGCCGACAAATTTGTCTGTCCGTTCATCGACCTCCCCTACAGGTAATATTTCCGTTTTTTATATATAAAAATATAAAACTTAGCCTCCCTCACTTTTTATTTAGAACTATACATATAAAATAGTAAAAATTAGCCTAAAAACACCCCAAAACTTACATCTAATATTAAATGGTTTTTAGTTTTAGTATAAACCGTTTACTCAAAATACTTTTTTCACATATTTAATCAGTGTAAAACTGTTTTCAATAAAAGGCTAAAAGCAAATAATGTAAAGTATTTTTTAGTAAACATTCTTTATAATTAAAGCTTGAAGTTATTCGTCTGTCAGAGACATAGGGCTAATACAATGAACTAGAAATTTATCTTCCCCTCAATAATCAAATTAACAATTCCTTTTTTGACAGTTAATAAATAATGGTGAACAAGTTGAAAGCCATTATTTTACAAAAATGGGATCTTTGATTGTTATATCCCTTCATACCTGAGTATTTTTGGCTAATTACGATTCTGATTGATTTCATCTTTTTTTAGAAAACGTTCTTACAATGAAGTAATTTTTTTAGTAACTACCTTTTAACTTGAATATATTCTAATTGTTATTACTGCGCTACCTTATTATCTAAGTTGTATTCATCGTTTACTGTTTTAGAAATCTTAAGAAACATAGGACACATAATAAACACATCCTAAGACTTTTCAATAAAATGTTAAATTGTCTGAACATTTTAAAACATTTTGTCCCAAGAATGGAGAATAAGAAATTGACAGGGAGTGAGAATTTCCATTCAAACATTCTCCAACAAAATATCAAATATTTTGTGACATGTTATCATGTTTTCAAAGTAATAGAATGTTTGTATGTGTGTGTTATATTTAAGATCTTAGAAACATATATAAATTACTGCAAATTTTAAATAAAACAAACCCTCACATAGTATATTTTATAGAATATTTTTTTCTTTTGAATTAGTAGGATTTGTGTATATTTCTTTTTTATTTACTTGTAGTTATCCCCAAAAAGTTATAAACATTTCCTTGACCTATGTTAGGAGAACCATATCGGTTCAGTGGTAAAACACCCTTCTAATTGCATAAGGATGAACAAAAACACAACTTTTTTTCATTGATAACAGTTACAATTAAACATTCTAGCCCAATAATAATATTCAAAGTCCCAAGAGGCTAACTGGCGAAGCCATAAGTTACATAACATTTTATTAGTTAGCTATTAAAAGATAAATTGAAGGAATTTAACTAAACCTTAAAAGATCCTTGGCTATTTCTCAAAAACATGGTTTATTTCAACAATAAATCAATAACTTTTTTGACACAAATATAATCAAAACTTAATAATAATTTTAAATAAATTACAACAAAAAGTAATTGAAATTTTCCTTCAAATATTGAAATTGAATTGAAGTGAAAATCTACAGAAACAGTTAAAATTTGTAATAATCTGAGAAAATCATCATTAGATTTAGACAGTATTAAGACAAAATGATGCTTTTTCTGAAGCTGCTTGGGCATTTAGCCTACAATTATATTTCCATCAATTTTTGTCTTTACAAGATCTAATGGGAATTTCTCATAATGCATCTTAACATTTTTCATTTTTTTGCTAAAATATATTGCATTTTAGGCAATTAGCAAGCATACTTTATGTTTTGATAAATATATATTTAATGATTCAAAAAAGGATAATTTAAAATTTTACAAAAATCTTTTTTAATAAAGACTCTTTTTAATCCAAGGAGGGAGGTGACATTAGGCTGTATATTACACTAGTCCCCAAAATTTTATGATTACAACCTTGGGGACTTTTTTTATTGGTTGGTTCATTGTGTTGAGTGATCAAACATTTTAACAATTTTAATTGTAACCTATAGAAGGGGTTATTTTGTGTATCATCATTGGGAATATACATTAATTTATTGGTCATTATCTTATCCCTTTAGATCCCTGTTTTTATCTATGTATAGTAAATAAAACTACCTTTATCTTATGAAAGAATTTATTCTTATCTCATATCAAATAAAAAGGCGCGCAAAATGTGAGATACTTTAAATAAATTGTTTCAAACCTTTTATAGAAGGCTCGAAATCTTATGATAAGAAGAGAAAAGATGGATAGATAGATTAATATTTTAAAGAAGCCTTTTATAAAGTCACGAATTTAAGTAAATGTTAATGGAAGATTTTTTTTTGCATGTTTTTAGGCAGTTGGCCACGGATAAGTAAGAAAGACTAGTCTAGAACACGCGGTTTTCAATTTCATCTTATCATATAGCATATAAGAATAATTGGAAAAGATTAATTTTTATTTCATTGTACCATCCCTTAATCCCAAGAATGAATGGTATGCAATATGCATATCAAGTAGGCCTCAATAATAAAATTTAAATATTCAGAAAAATTTATCATTATAAAAGTTTACAAATGAAATTATACTTTGATTTACAATTTTATTTTAGTTGTTTCTTTCTTGATTTGATTGTGTCTTATAAAAATCATTAAGACACACATCTTAATGCTTTTTTATACAGAATGGTACCACTCAAATCCTAAAAATATTTTAGAACTTACTAAATAGATAAGTCAAAATATTTTCAAATTATCCAAACATGACCAGTGGATTGTAAGAAATTGAAATTGGACAACAATACTATAGAAATTTGAGGTGGCTAATCAAATGATACTTTTAATGATTAAAATTTGTTACAGTTCCAATATACTGAACAGATACTAGTAGAAATCAGGGAGGAAAGGGACATTATTGGTTGTTTATTACACTAGTCCCTAAAGTTTTATAATACCGTTTCTTTATTCCTTAGCTTAACAACTTTGGGGTCTTTTTGAAATTTTTGTTGGTTGTATTATTAAGTTGAGTGTCCAAACGTTTGAACCACTAATTGTAATATAAAGAAGGGTAATTTTGTGTATCATCATTGGGAAAGTACATCAATATATCGGCCATTATCTAATCCCTATAGATTCCTGAGTAGAAATATTTAAATTGCAATGATCGAGATAAAAATATTTGTTACACCACCCCCTTAAACGCCCTTTTCATGTTCTAATAAAGCTTATTCCGAATCTTTATCCCTGAAAAAGATAATTACAAATTCAAAATTTCTAATTATCCTAATAACAATACTAAACCCCTTTGGACACTGTATAATGATATTATGTAATAACAATTCTTCTTGATAATGTGATTGCTCTTAAATTATGCTATTAGGGAAATATTTAGAATTTGGTTCTTAATTATATTTGATGCTATGGCAGGGTGGGAAAGGACAATGGGAATTAAAATAACTTTTCCTTCTTCTAATTATTTACAAAAGACAGAATTACCAAGGATCTAAAGGGATAAGACAGTGGCCGATAAATTGTTGTTCATCCGCAATTATGATAAACAAAATTACCACTTCTGTATCAGTCCCCAAAGTTGTTGAGCTAACGAATAAGACAACGTTATTATAAAACTTTGGAGGCTAGTGTAATAAACAGTCCAATGTCCCCTTCCACCCTGAGGAAATACAGAGGAAGACAGATAACAATGGGAGTTACATCTATCAATAAAAGTTTTTATAGGCATAACTCATATATTAGAATTAAATGGAAGATATATTTATCCGCCATTTTCATATCCTTGTAACACTACACCAATTGTCTAAGGTATACTTATGTAATGAATTGGTATACCTTTGTTAAAGATATTAATATAAAAGTAATTAAGCAACCTCATTACCCATTCTTATCATTTCTCATTGGTGTACAAACGTTTTCGTCAAAATTAAATTTTCTATACATATTCATACAAAGAAATAAAGGGTGTTTACCAAAAGGGAAAGAGCAATAAGTAAGACATAAGAGGCTTTCAAGGGAAGATTTTTACATCCTATTAATAGTAATTAAAAAACATCGTTTATAATTTGATTTTTTAACTTATTATTAGGGATTTAAAGGGATAAGACAATGGTCGATAAGTTGATGTTCATCCCCAATCATGATGCACAAAAATACCTTTCTGTAATAAGTAGTTAAAACATTGTACGCTCTAATTATCAGCAATTTATGATTTACGTATAGCTAATGAAATATTGACTGAAACGATAGCACAACTTTCTTAGTAGCTATTGCTCTGAATGCATCTATCTTTCTTATTCTTCACCCTTTCTTCGTTTAATTAAACATTAGACCAAAGAGTTCTAGAGTCACAAATAGAGCATTTTAAAATAAATTAATTTTTACGAGAGTGACAACTTACAATTGACAATAGACTAAAAGAAAGGGGTTGGAGATAGAGGTACACAAGAGTAGGGCAGATGGTCAAAAACCTAAGCGCTGCACACTCTAAATAAAACTCTAATCAAACTAGTCCGAAAGTTAATTTGTTACGGCAGGCCTGAAACCAATTAACATAGATGAATGTAAAAAGATAATTAAAAAGATATTAATTGCTGATATCAACGCCTTTTTACAGTGGGTTTTATATGCCCAAAAAGCATCAGACTACTATACCTTTACAGCAGTAAGTACATTGACTACCTATTTCGAAATAGTTGTAAAAAAGACTTTTGAAATGTACCTATCTATGTATTGTTGTTGTGAATGATGCACTTTTTATTAGAATATTTGATTTTAATCAGATTTGTTACAGCGAGAGAAATTGTTTTTTATCGTATCGTATTATAGACAGCTTTCCGCCGATATTAAAATTAAATATTTAAGATTAAAACCAGTTTTTATTAGCCCCGATGAGCTTAAGGCCCGGTCTAATAAAACTAATACTAATTTAATTATTTTTCTTTTAATATTCGTGAAAAAATGTCTGTAAAACGATGTTATACATGATTTTTCATTATGGCTTAGAACCGGTCCTAATCCAGCGGGCATTGATGGGTTTCAATGTCATACTGGAAAATATTTTATTTTTATCAAAATGTTATTAAATTAAATTTAAATATTTATAATTTTTCTTTATTTAGGTTCTAATGGCTCTCAACAAAAAGTGCTGTTACTGTCCGCTGTAGACCAGAGAGGAAACATTGTCTATAGAGGATCTTCGCATCATAGCGCAAAGGTATTTCATTTTTAAGTTTGTTTCCAGTATTGATTCGAAACCAATTGATTTTCGCTGAATTGGAACCGGTTTTCAGCAATACTGAAAAATCATGTATAGTATCGTATTGCAGACAATTTTCCACGAATATTTAAATAAAAATCATAAAATTAATACCAGTTTGTTAGCACAGGCCTTAGTCTAATATAAATATAATTTTTAATTTTAATAGCCGTGGAAAGTTGCTATAAAACGATGCAACTTTTCAGATAATTTAAAAGACAGCATATAAACGTTCCTCCAATTATTAGGTTTAAATGCATGTCTTTGGTAGCTTTAAATGTTTTGGGAAATTGACTTCCCCGTCTCTGACTAAAAAAAAGACCATTCTGAAAGTCCAAAAAAAACATATGCCTTTTTCCTATAAAATACAATAAGCCATTTTGTCTTAAATAATAATAACAATAATACTCTACATATATTTCTATTTTAGATAACCCGTCCAGACGAGCAGCATATATTATCAATGAAGAAAACGGCTGAAATAGCGGCTATGTTCACTCCTGGCAGCTCTAGCGGCTCAGGTGAATATATAACTATCTAAATACCATATATAAAAGAAACAGGATATGTGTCTTTGTGACGCGAAGGATCTCACTAACCGCTATACAGAATTGTTTCTTATTTACAGTAAAGTTTTAAATAGGTCATGGGAAGGTTTATAACTAATTTGGTGGATGGAACTCTACTATTCCGAAATATATCTCCACTATGACTACCTTTATATCTGTCCATAATTACTTTATCCATCAATATTATTTCATATTTTACTTTTGTATTTATATCAGTTAACGTTCTATATATATATGTAAATAAATCTATCTATCTAATATATATCTGATCTATTTAGGGTCTAAATCGGACATGCTAGACCCGTTACTAAACTCTCCCACGACCACCACAACCTCCGGCATCGAGTCAGACTCGTGCTCCTGCTCGCAGCAGTCAACAACCAGCAGCAGCATCCGCCACAACCCCCACCACAATAGCAGTGCAGCTAAGCATCGGGCAGCCGTTGTCGGGGGCCGGTCAAATAACCATCCTGGCCTGCAGCTAGGTTATTTTCCATAAAAAAGGTGAAAAAAAACTATATAAAAAACATATATCTAAAAAGGTTTCTTAAACAACGAACTTATTTAGCAATAAAAAGACTAAAAAACATAGAAAAAAAGAGAATCTCAATTTGAAAGAAATGAGTGTTTAACTAGTTATCTAATCTGTGATTTTTATTCTTCCCAATCTTCTTATGAATCAGTTATTTGTATTATATGTATATTATACTATCTTCCTATCATATCTATAATACGTTTATTAGTTATTTGTAATATTTTATTTGTATATAAAAAAGTGCTTCCATCTCTAATAGTTGTAGAGTAGCTTTGCTACTAATAATGTAGTTATAATGTTCCTACAAATTCAGACAAAACTAAAATAGCAAATATTTGCTAGTGTGCAATATTGTCTGTACTGTAGAAATATATGTCCTCAAGGAGGGAGAGGACCATGGCAGATAAATTAATATTCATCCCTTTCCTCCCCTTGATGTTTATAGACTAAAAACGTAGAATCTTACAGTTAACAATTAGGGGAATGTTAATTTATCAGCCATTGTCCTATCGTATTCCTTGGAAAAGTTTATTTAACTAACGAATGAAAATTGGATAAATGTTATAAATGAATGTTTTTTTTGTGTGTGGATTTTTCTAAGTTTATGTGTGCAATTTAACTTTCATTATTTGTCTTACTAGATTTCCCATATTTTAAGTTGTAAAAAATGTAATATTTGTTTTAAAAATTAAGGATATATCATTTCAAAATCACAGGATAACGTCATAATGCTTATCAATCATGCGAAATACAAGTTAATATGCTTATAATAGATCAATAGCATGCTAAAATTGTTATTAATAACGGAATGACATCAAGAACTGTAATTCCATCAGTATAAATATTATATAATTAGAGCCAATAATATAAATATGTTTCGACTTTATCCATATTTTTAAGGTCCATTGGCTTAACATTCCAAAAATGATTTATTTCATAAGATTATTTGTGGTTGGCTAGATGGATAGATAGCTAAGATAGCTAAAAAGGGATAGATAGATATACATTTGCGGTTGATTTGACAGTTTTCTATCTTTAAAATAGGTAATTTTATTTACCAGATGAGAAATTACGTTTACTTTATTTTAATGTTTTATGAAGGATTGCGTGCAAAACATACAATATGAGAACTTTGAAAATTTTAGGTACAATTGTAATCTATAACGTCAATTTGCCACAGCCTCCAAGTCATTACTTTTAATACTACTTTATAACCATGTTCTGTTCCTTGAACTAAACTTAGATAGGAAATAGAATAACCTTATTTTTTAAATTACAAAAAAGGTAAACCCTATTTTTATAAGCAAGTCTATTAAGGCTTGCTTTATAATTCTTTTAAACCGCAAGTTCTTCTTTGCTATGAGACGTATCTTTTTGTAAAATTTCCATGCTGATTTTATTTGCGGTTTAGTACGGGGACCAATTTTATGTTTTTTACAACTAGAAAGAACAAGATTGGATGGGAAATTTTAAAAGACAAATTGAACATCAGTTTAAATTTCTCAAAGTGCAATATTTAAACCGGGTTCTAAGACTCTTTAAAACTATACCATCACAGGGAATTACAGTTTATGTTAGGACAATAACAATGATGTCATTTTATTGATATAAGATCTTTGGAAGGGACCGTAATGTTTTGATTATATAGTAGTTTCTTGTATTTTCCTTTGCTAACTGTGTTTGATTGATATAAAGCATCAATTTTTGTACTTGTTGTTGCTTTTTTTCTTCTTAAAATTTTCTACAAATTAGCTTTTAACTTTTTTTTTATAAATATGCAACAAAATGCGGAAATCTAGTAAATTTTGTTGTATGTTTTATTGTAAATTATTAAATATGTTTATGTTGTAGGTAGAATTACTTATGTTAACAGTGGGCCTTCCAATTGTCTCCCACCCCATTGAATCATTAGTGGGAGGGTGATGGTTTATGGATTACCCATTGTGAAAATAAGAGACTCTACCCTAATGTACTGGCCGGGCTAATTGCAATATCAATTATCATCCCCTCATGAATAAAATCATCCTTGTTATGCATATTTTTGATAGACTAACAAACTTAGTACATAGTCTTAAGTATAAAGAAGCAACCTTTTTAGAAAAAAGAATTCATCCACAGATTTTTTAGTATTTACAGTTTTACTTAATTTTAGTCTATCAAAAATATTCATGGCAAATCTCATAAAACTCATAATCACCCAGTAAATGAAAGGAGACAATTTAAAACCATACAATAATAATCAAAATAGTTTAAACTTTACATTTGACTGATAAACTTACAAAATATGAATAACCATGCTTATATATTACAGTGTGTTAAACCGTTTTGGGCACATTACTTATTGTGTCATAATCTGACTGATATTTAGTGGCCAAAATAAAGTAAGACCCTGTATTTTTCAAAATGATATGTTGTCTCCTTTGCTTATAATAAAATATGTTTATTTTGCAATATTTTAATGTATTTACTCCACTGTGATAAAAATAATGTAATTTTTAGTATTTCTATTAATTTAGTTTTTATATTGATATTTAGAATTGTATATTTTTATGCTCTAGTATGATTTTTGTTGTTGAATCTCAATGTTAATTGAATGTGTTATACTTTTGTTACCAATTATTTGACTGTTTTTTTGTTGTTATATTTTTAATACTTTGTCAGTTTTATTAATATGTCTTCCATCATATGTTTTCCTTCCATATTTTGTTGCAATATTTTTTACAGTGTGCAATAAAAGTGCAATATTTTTTTACAGTGTAGTGTTATCTCTCTATTCTAAATAGATACAGAATATTGTTTTTGTAATTTTTTGTAAGTATAATTGTTATATTTTTTGTTTTTATATAAGTCTGTTGTCTGAATAAATAATAGAAATAAAATACAGTTCTTATTTTTTAGAAGAGTCAAATATAAGTTTTAAGAGGTTTAGTGATAATTTGTTCAAAGTTATTTAAAGATATTTTTACTGGGGAAAATTTGTCGTCAATTTAGGTTGATCACTTTTTAGTCACTTCGTTTGTCTAGTATGAGGAGAGGGGATGAGGTAAAAGGGTTGAATGGGGGGTAATGTTATATTAGCCAGCTGGAAGGGCCCTTGAATTAGAGTAAATGAAATTCTGGTGCAACATCCAATTAATTACATACCGATTATCATTGTGTTATATACATACATTTAGTGAAGAGGCATACCGTTTTCAAAGAATGGTACACTAATGACCAATGTACTAAATATGTATACCTACTTGAAAAGCAGATGGTTACAACTATAAAAATATTTCCAGAATTTATTAAAACACCCTGTATGAAAAGAAATTAGTCAGAAAAAGAATTTATATAAAATTGTAAACAAGGAACATCTGTGTTTCAATTACGATAGGTTTCTATTGTCAAAAATTCTAAGTAAAATCAGAGTAAAATGCTGTGAAACTTCATATATAAAATCAGATGTGATATAAATGAGAAAACGACTGAAGGAACCACCTTTCAAATTTTCTTTACACAGTAATTTAGAGCTAAAGTGAGAGTTTATATATAAATC
>LS056699.1:0-11867 GCA_900241095.1 Acartia tonsa
AGTTTGAATTCAATAGGAAAATTCTAACACTTCTAAATTAACGGAAGGACGGAACGACACTAATTATGGAAAATATTCGCTAAAAAAATATATCATAATGCCTTGAAAAACGGTATAGCACTCAAATGGAAGAAAACTATATTTATCCCTGTTCATTTGGCACCTATTAATATGCACATGACATTAAATATAAAGAGAATTGCTGACGAGAAATCTTTTCTTTAACATTAAAAATGAGATTTTTTGAACAAGGACAGACCCACCTTAAATCTCATTATTTTCTGACTGCCATCAGCCCTTTCTTTTTGTCAAATCAAGGATGCTTTCTCGTATTGTTTAGTTAAGCAATGACAAACATTTACAGTTATCGAATGAAAAAAAATCTAAATCTACCTATCCTGATTTTTGTTTTTAAAGTCAAGGCTACAGGAAATGGTCAATAAAAGATTGAATTATCTTCCATACAGATCCTATCTTTTTGTAGTTTTATAATAAGATTGACATTGAAGAGAAAACTGTTAATATTTGTTTCATTTAGATATCCTACATATATGATATATATTACTGACCAGTACCAAATTAAGTAATGTTTTATGTTTAATTTCTCTATCCATACTTCCCAGGTGTTAATGATATGTTATGCATTGTTATATATATGTCAATTTGTCATTCCCTGTTTCCCTGTTGTTCAAGATATGTTATATTACTGACCCATTCCAAAACTATGTATTGTTTTATAGTCAATTTGTATTCCCCTATTTCCATGTTGTTTATGATATGTTATATTACTGACCCATTCCAAAACTATGTATTGTTTTATAGTCAATTTGTATTCCCCTATTTTCCTGTTGTTTATGATATGTTTATTACTGACCAATTCCAAAACTGGGAAGGTTTTATTACTTTATCCGGATTTCCTGTTAGCTATCTCTATATGTCTCATTTTTATTATCCTTTATCTGGTATTTCTCTAACTTAAACTCTTTCACACACTCTCTCTTTCTCTCTCTCTCTTTCTCTTTTTTGTTATTTTGTTTAAGTCTCTTTATTATCCTTTATCTCATAATTATTGAAATCTTTTATTTTCTTTCTCTATCTCTTTTTTCGTTAAGTCTATTTTTAGTTTCTATCATTTTTATCTACTATCTACCTATCTTTCTTTCTCTTCATATTTTCTCTTTTCATCTATCTTTCTCTATATTTCTTCATTACATTGTCTGTCGCCTCAATCAAATTCAGTATCTATTTTCTATCCAATTCTCTTGCTCTATCTATCCATTTTAAATCTTTTTCTATCTGCTCCCATGTTTGTTTGTAAAGATTTACAATTTGATATAGAGAACCATATATATACTAGATGAGTATGCCTTCAGTACCGTAAATTCATTTATGGAATTAATATCATATGTCCGGAAAACATTTTTGGATATACAGAATATTATGCATTTTTAGAATCCACTGAGTTCCATTTCGTATCAAATAAAATGTGTTAGATACCTAACCACGAGTATTTCTTTGATTTGTGCTGTTTTAAATCTTAGTGATATAATTGTTACATTGTATCCTAACCATACATATGAGCGAAATAAACTCTGAATTATATTAAAAGTCAGGTCTAGCTCAAAGATAGGACCATGGACGAATCTAATTATATTTAGAATCTTGCCTTTTATTGCTAATTAATGTTGGGTGGAAAAGAGAAAAAAATTAAATTTTCCTACATTGTTTAAGAACTGCAGTTTAAAAGATTTGCCTTACTTATTTTTCAAAATAACCATGTATCTTTCAGGATTGAAAGCTTTAATTGTATATTTGAATTTGAAAAATGCCCGCCCCTCTGAACATTTCTTAACAAGAACAAACTGTTATCAGTTGGGCAAAGTTGTAAAATTAAATGTGTTTCTGTATCATAAATGTTTATTAGGGTGTCTCGAATAGGTTGTATCATTTATTGCTACTTGCCTGTGTTAATATTTTCGACACTATTGGTCTTCAAAGATCAAATTGAGAGTCGGAGCAAAGTCCTTGGGATGGGGACATACATTTATTTAACCCCTTCCCCCTCTAGTGTTTTACTCTAATTTGAAATCACACATCTGCAAACATCTCAACATGTTAAACATCGCCCTAAATTTTGTTAAAAATTGAAAATAGAGACACCCTAGTGGAACATGATATCAAATTCTAAATTGCTTATCTAACAAATCAAGTGATGAAATTTCATTGATTCAAAGACAGATAGACAAAATTTGGAGCTCGATACATTAAATTGATACTTTTGTTTTATGTTGTTTGTAATAAATAGAACGATTTTACAACTACTATAAAAACAAGAACATATTGATCCATAACAACAGAGGAACATATACAAAGAGAAAAAATGATAATATAAAAGACACAGAATCGATAAAACAAATATGACAATATCATTATCCATAAGAATTATTAACCTTTATCAAAAACATTTTATACAGAAGAATCAACATAATTTTATTCCAAAATTATCTGTCTAATATAAAAGTAACATTATGTCTGTGACTCTGTCTGTTTGTACCGAAGGATCTCGCTAAATGCATAACAGATATGGGTTTCCTTTACAATGTAGCTTGTCATAGGTCCTGGGAAGGTTTCAAACTATTTTGGTGGAGGGTACTGCCAACCTCCTGAGAAAAATCGTCTCTAAAATATTTTTCTTAGATTTTCTAAGGCTAGGAACGAGATATTTTGAAACGGACAAAGTTTCCTGATTCTACTCCTCAAGGCCTTTCCTGTGATCACTATGAAGCCATAGTTCTGATGCAATGAATTTATGACCTCCATAAGGGGGGCCTCAAAATTTCAAAGTGCTTTTACCGTCTTAATTTTTGCATTACAGAAAAAATATGTTGCATTTGTCATTTTTTTTGCATAAATCAACCATATTTTGAATGTAGCCAAAATTTTAACAAAATTTTTATAATCCGGGAAACTGTAGTGACTACTGACTTTGCTTTACAAAGAAAAACAGTCTCGAGAAAGAGTAAAGACTTTTATGTAATTTATTATGAATAGGATAAAAAGTTAATCCTATATTACAGAATATTATGCTTTTCAGTTTATCAGTAATCATAATATTATTGTCTTTTAGTCTATTTATTTTCCTATTTGGTTATGTAATTCAGATTTGTTTAAACATAATTCTATTTTTAGTTCTTTCGCTTGTGCTTCTAGGGTTTTTAGGGTAATTTTAACAAGGGGAAAAATAAGTGTCAACCAACCATTTAATTTTTTTTTTTAAGTGGGACCAAAAGATGTTCTCAGGGCTTGTATAGTAGCTACATTGTTAAGAAGCACCATAGAACCATTGGTTGGCGAGATCTTACGATACAAACAAAGCACACAAAGATGACCTACCTCCTGTGTCAACTAGATAAAAAAGCTAACAGAATCTAAGAAAAATAAAAATAAGACAATAAATATATTTCTTGAAAAAGGTTAATTTACCTGCGGTGCCCTAACCCTGCGGGACTAACCAGTACCCAATATATCCTCAACTCATCTTACCTTACCTAAAAACTAAAACCAATTCATCCCCTCTCCCTCCTTTATTTTCAATTTATATTAAAATATGAGGCGTGGTTTATCGGTGGTTTTAAAAAAAATATTTTTTCATATTTTGCAGAATGCATTATTTAAGATGTGATTGTCCTTGTTAAGATTGACAGACAGGTTAACTGCTCGTGTTTAAACTTTATTTAGCCTTGCTGTTATGACTCATAATTATTTTTTACAATGCAATATTCAGAACAAATTCTTTTTTATAACCCTTAACCTTTCAGCTTTAGCTCGAATACAAGGATATGACTATGAACGAGAAAATTATGCACAACCAATTATATTGGCTGGAAAAGTTTGTAGTTCAACCTTACCTCCAAATATCTTTGAGCTAACGAATTGCAAAACCAGTTTGCAATCTTTTAGGACAATTTTATTTGGAATTTAGATCCCTCCTATCTCTCTTTTGTAGCTTTATAATTTAGAGTTTTCTAAAGAAACACTAATCAAAACCAATCTAAATGGTTCAAAAGAAAAAAAAAATATTTCGAATTTGTTTCTTCTTTGCAATATCTTTGTATTTATTTACTTTTTTATCAAAAAAAGTTTAAGATATGTCAAAAACTACCAATCAAATACCATAGCATTGCTTTTAATTTGCTTGGAACTTAAAGCCTATATTGTAAAATATCGTTTTCTTCGTCTTTAAGTACAAAAACTTTGGATCAACTGCAGTTCAAGGTAAAATATTCCTGGTAACGAATATTTCAAAAATCTATGAATTTTAAAGGCTGCTATCTGCCAACCAGCTGAATGTACAGAAAATACCCACACACCATTTTAAGCGGCATAAGAAGGCCTTCAAATAATCTGGAATAGCCAAGATCCAATGATCCACAGGGAAAGCTTCACTGAAGAAAAAACGCGTAAAATAGGTCTTTTTCGCGCATTTCTCTGCACTGCGAGATAATTATGCATTATTGATTTATGTCTATTACAGATTATTTGTAGGCCTTCTTATTTCGCTTAAAACAGTGTGCGGGCATGATCTGTATGTTCAGCCGTTTGGCAGCTAGCAGCCTTTAAAATTAATAGATTTTTTGAAAATATTCGTTACCAGGAATATTTTACCGTGAACTGCAGTAGAACCAAAACTTTAAAATTATGTTTAAATTAGTTTAGAGTGTGTGTTCACTTGATGATAATAATACTACGGCACAAGCTGGACATTGGTATTCCACCAACCTACCATTAACCTTATGTGAGAAAATGTTAGATTAGATTCGCTGATGTTTTTTCTTTCTCCAAACTGCATGTTGTCAAAGAAGTTGACGTATGCCATAATCCCTTAGAATTAACACATAATTTTAATCAGGCCATTTGACTCATTGCATTACAGTTATTTATTTAGTCTTACAGTTTATATTTATACAAGGATGACAACATCCCTAAGTAGCGAAGTACAAAATAATATGGATGGACAAACAGACAAAGTAAGTTATAGAGCAGATATAAAGTTGTCATATAAAGAAAGATAAATAGAGAGAATATTTTAAAAAAACCAGGTTTAGCCGTTTAAGAGAATTTATTGAACACATATATGCAATATTATTTCCTGTAAAACTTTTAATTAATATTCTTAAGATTTTTCTTCAATTTAGCATGAAAGAGTAGTCCTAATATAAATAAATAGGTGATTTGATAACAAAAATGCATTATCGAAGTATTGCCTTACACTTTATGTTACATCACGATGATAACAAAAAACTTTACTTTTTGTGTACGGTATCAAAATTACACAATTTCTTTGCTATTGTATATATAGAACTAGTTACTTTGCCCCTAGTCTTTAAGGGGACGTAGAGAATGTTGTAAATAGCCACAAACCACCCTAGACATTTATATAGCTTCAAAGAAAAGTAAAAACCAATTCGGTCTAATGAGATTAATGTTTTGGTAGATAACTAATTATGCAGCCAATTATTGACTCACTGGTGAATTTTGCTTTAAACGCGCTACTGGCTTGACAGGAATTTAGACGATTGCAGTTGAATTTTTACTTTTACCTTCAGTGTCTGCATACATTGTCAAATTTTTAGCCTGCATTTCTAGTTATCAAGTTGAATTTTGTGTTTTACAAATTTATAAAGTCTATATAGGATATCCGTTAAAGATTAAAAGTGCAAGTGAGTGTCTACTTCACATGAGTGTAAGTGTGTGTATTTGTGTGTGTATGTATGTGTGTGTGCCTCAGCATAATTCATTAGAATTTAATTCAGCTTAACAAGAATGAAGTTGGACATAGAAACCTATCAATTTTAAAAACAAAAGATAACTCTATTCATGCAAACATTAAAGTTAATCCATTTTTAAGTCTCCAAGTCAAAAGTTGCTACTTTTAGAGACCTTCAAATCTTGCAGGAGACCTGGGTGAATTCTTAAAAAACTTTTGCCCCACAGTTTACCTCACTAAAAATTTTGTTACTCTCCCCCAAAATAGTTATAAACCTTCCCTGGACCTATGAGAAGCTAAACTATAAAGGAGAGCAGATAGCGAGATCCTTCGCTACAGACAGACACATACACACACAGGGATTCTGTTACTTTTATATTTTATTATTTCGGAGCTAACAGGAGCTTTAAAAATGCATTACTGACTTGCTAAGTAACTTTGCTGCGGAAAAAATTCTACATATAATGATGACTTAATTTTTTAGCATACTTTGTTTTGTTTATACATAGGCATTTGACTTCATTTATTTGTTTTCCATGAGTAAGCACGGAATTCACGCTAATTCCGAGAAATTCTCTATAAAACATCTTTTTAGGCTTCACTGTAGTTCGAAAGGTGTTTTTTTCGTCAGGATGCAAGATTGTTTTTAAGAAAGATGGTTGGTCTTATTTGTAAATTCTTAGCTTAACCTAACCAAACATATATAGAAATACTTAATAAACTGAACATTTTAGTCATCCTGCGTTTTTCCACTCCAAAGTTTGATGATAACGGTTTCTTATTTGTTGTCAACAACTTTGGGGACTTGAATTTTGATTGGTTGTTTATAAAGCTGAGTTTCCAAACGATTCAACCACTAATTGGGATGTACGTCAATGTATTGGTCTTTGTCTTTTGCCTTAAGATCTCTGGAGAAAAGCCACATATGGCCGACATAAATATTGTCCAATAAATATTTCCAAAATAGCGCGGACAGACGGACATTTTGAATAATAAGCCATCACAAAGCATCCCTAAAAAATTTGAACCTATTTGCGCAGCCTATAATAAATCAATGATTTAACACATATAGCACAATTTTGGTTTTCTGTTAGTGATTGTGACAGACAGACAAATGCACATTGTGGATTAGATTCACTCCAGGAGCCCAGAAAATGAATGCAGACAAAGAGCGAAAGGAGCGATGCTTGCTAAAATTATATGTACATTGCACATTGATGTGATTTTGTGTCGTCCGTATTAAACCTCCCTTACACTCATATACAGAATTGGACTTATAAAGAAAGAGAAAGAAAGAGAGAGAGAAAAGGGGTGCAAAGCCTGTTTAGTACTTGGAGCGAAATTCACTAAGAGTGTCAGAATCTTTCTTATACCCCTTGCCCGCTCCCTTTTTTATTCTCTTTTCTTTACCACCTCTCTTTTCAATTCCCCTTCTCTAGTTATCACTCTGTGTGTATTCTCCATTCCCCTTTTTGGGGTGTAAAAGGGGAAGATAAACTATCTCAAGCCGAAAAAGAGGAGGAGAACTTAAAGAGACTTCTCTCAGATTTCCCTATTACCCACTTCCCTTTTCCCCTCCCTCTCTTTTGCCGTATTACTCTAAGACTAAGTTAAGTTTAGTTTTATTTGAGACGGTCGTCAGAGTGAATCCACGTTTGTGAAGTTTTTATATAAACTTTTTATATAGACTATTTTAGTGAACTTTTTTTAAACATAAGTTACGAGTTAAAAGTGATTTTTATCAGTTTAAATACAGGTAGGCTTAAGAATTTATTCCTATTGCTAATAAAATTTGCCAAGAAAAGTGAAAATGTTAAGTTGCAAAAATATTGAAAGAAAAATTTATATGTGTGAGTGAAAAATGAGACACATTTTTTTGCACTGTCATAAGAGAAATTATGCCAAATTATTTGGTCAAAGATGTACTGTAAAAAAGCTCTTTTTATATAACTAAAGCACTTTTTGTAGCCAAATGTTACATAAAAACATATCTTTTATAAAGAACATTGCAATTTGAAATGTATTTCTTCTAACATGGTCTAAAAGTACTCTAATTTTTTATTTATATATAAAATTAGCTGTTTTTTAGTTTATTTATTTTAGTGTTGTTTATACACTTTTTTTTATAGATTTTCAAGGATTTCTTTAACATTTTATCTCAATTCAATTTAAGATACAAATACTTTTTATCTCTATAATAAAAAGTCAATTTATTGTATAGTTCCTTTATAGATTATTTCAATTTAAGAATTAATGAAAACACAATTGACAAAAATTGTCGCCCGAACGCTAAGCTTGCCATAAATTGTAAACGTGACGACCCAAAATCCCCCCAAATGTTTATATAGGATAGGACAGGTGGATATTATTATATTATATCCCATATATATAAAATGAATACGCTATTGAAATGTATGTATGAAAGAAGGACATAAAAAAAAGGATTATCAACGCGTTATTATACGTGCTATTATACGATGCTATTATAGTTAGAGATTTTGATATTTGGAAGATAATGCAATTCATATTTTTGAAGTATAAAAAATTAAAAGTTGCCTCTTCAACATTAGGAGGAGGGGAGGGGGAAGCATGCCTGCGGTCAGTTTGGAATGTTAGGGGAGGGGGGATTATCCCATCTTTACAATTGACTATAGGTTTTAATCCCCCTCTATATATTCGCCCCTCCCCCAAAATATGGCTGTTATATTATAAAAGGCATGTGTATTATTCAAATTGTTTAAAATCTCAGAATTTCCATTATTATTATTAAATAGTTTTTATTGATTTTCCACTTAACCTTCCACACACACGCACACGTTCATAAGCTGGATTATAAACACTAGAAAACGGATGTTTAGTTTATTATTTGTTCTTTGAATATATGAATATTTAAAAAGAATAGGATATGGCAGAGTTTTCATGTTATTTTTGTTTTACATGTAATTGGGCTTTTATATAAAAAGTACCTACCAACTCATACCAAGTAAAAGACAAATTTTGGAAATATTTATCAGCATTGCTGCGCTACTTTGTCTTATAAATACATGTATTGTACTTGTTTAAGTTGTTATTTTTATTATTATTCTGTAAGTGTAGTAAGTTGTTGTTTGAAATTGAAGGATAGTTCATTGTATTAGGAGCATTACAGTTGTTGGGATAGGTTAGTGAAGGATAAAACAAAATATAAATTTTTTCCAAGTTTTATGATGATTATGTTTACAAACTTATATAAGATAGGTTGTTAAAAATGTAAACACCTTATTAAACTTTATGAAAATTTTGGTTTCTAGTTGTATAATAGAGTACTTAAAATCTTCGCTTTAATTTTCAATACATTAACCAATCCCTCTATCCAAGGCTTGGGAGGGTTGTTTTTGAAATAGTGAAAACAAACAAATTGATTTGAAGATATTGTATCGTGCTGTCATTGATTTAACAATATAAATTTAAGGACACACATACCCTGTTTAAATTATATATAGTAACTATATCTACAGAAGTAGTACCTAAGTAGGGTGTATCCACCCCCTAAAGATAATAATATCCACCGCCATTTTTTTAAGTTTAATTTATTTGAACAGATATTTAAAAAATCTTCGAAAATTTAGGTTAAAATGCTTCAATAAGTCAATGAACTCTTTTCTTAGCAGAAAACGATGTTTTGTAATTTTATCCTTTTGCCTTTGTTAAAAAGTCACAATTTCATCCCCTTAAAAGTTTTAATTTGTGATTTTTTAAAATTTTATTTGTAGGAATAATTCGTTTGAAAAACATGTCTACGTTTTTACTGTAAAAATCTTAAATTCATGTTTAGAAATAATTAAAATTTTTACAGTGTTACTTTCGCTTTACAAGTACTCGCAATTTGTGATTTGCAAACAATTTAGCAAAACATGTTTCATAAGTTTAGGCTAATTCACTCGTGGTCTTTCTTGATAGGAGCATTTTTAAATGTTTATAAGGCAGGGATTGGAAATAGCAAAACAAAACACCTAAAGACTTTTTCAAAGAGTCCCTAAAGTTAATACAAAAAATCAGTTAGACATTTAAGAGATCTTTTTCTTCATGCACAAATTTAATTCTTAGCTTTGTCAGACTTTTCAAAGCCTAAGGGTGTATGCCAAATCAGTACATTGGACTGTAAACCGTTTGTCTATATTCTAATGTTTTACAGCGACGTATCTGCTATGAAACTAATCACGAAAATGTTCAATTCAATACTGTAGTTACCTAATCTTGTAAAATACAGTAGATTTCATACGTTTAACAGCCTAAAACTGAAATGTTATGAATGTATAGATTTAAAGAACCAGGCTAAACAGTCTCAATTATGTAATTACAATTACATGATTACCTTAATTACCCTTCCTCCAATTTGTGTTTGCATACACCACGTCTTATTTACTTTAGGGGTAGCTACAACAAAATAAACCGAATTGTGTAACAATACCAGTCCAATATTTTTATAAAAATAACTAAATAATTGGATATGTAAAAATAAGTTACGAAAGTAATTAGTTCAAAAGCAAATAAGAAACATAATTTCTTGACCATTTTCGAACATTTTATTAGCAGTCAGAAAAAAACTGACTGATAAGGACAACAATTTTATAGCTTCTTTCTACAATAAAAAATCAAGTGTTAATCGAATTACAAATGATCAAAATCCAATGAACCATAACTAGAGTTTTAAATAAAGAATAATGGTTGGATTATGATGATTCTGAAATTTTATTTAAGCTTTTATTAAATGGCAGCTTTAATAAGAAAAATGAAGACCATTAGTAGCAGAGAAAAATAACAAGTCTCAGAAAAAAGGAAATTTAAAACATCAAGGTATTATACAAAGAAAAGTAAAATTTGTCAGTTGTTAATAATGAATTACAAAATATACATAGATGTATAGGCGTGCGTAAGGGGTGTGTGAACACCCTTTTTAATATAGAAATTTGGTAGCATTGCCATTTTTCATATTAACCCCCTTAAAGTTCAACCCCCCTCTTTGCTAAACCCTGTGCTCGCCACTGTATACCAATCAAGGATGTAGTAACGTTATGTGAAATTAATTTTGAAATTAACCCCTTTTAATTAGAGATTATAATCAGTTTTTATTGCTGATATTATGAGGATTTTACAATTATAAAAAAGGTTTACTATCTTACCCTTACCAGGGAGGATGGTTTTATGTAGAATTTACTAATTTAAAATTCAAGCAATAGAATTTGTTTTGTTTTTGTAATAATTTATTATTAATAATTCCAGATTGGCTTTAAATCTGATTACTTTCCGCCGCTGGATTAAAACTGGTTAAAAACCTAAAACAATAATGAAAAATTTTCCTATAAGCAGATAACTGTCTTAATTACCATAAGATTATTATACATTACATAATATTGGGTCTTCAAATAGGTTCCAGATTGGCTTAAGGCTATTTATTTGTTATGTTAGAGTCTTAGACTAGTTTAGGCTTTTTTTGCTTTCCTCGCCCCTTTTATGCAGAACTCTTAGAGACTTAAAGTTTAAATAAAAATTAATTCATGATATAAGACTGGTTTATTACCGTTTGGAAAATGTTTAATATACTGTAAAGTGTTGTATGGGCATCTTAGTTGTAAACTAAGATTAACAACATTTTTGACCATTATTTCCTTTAATTTTATGGATTTTAATGTTGTTAAAATCATAAAATGCTGTTTTTAATTAGACAATGCCTTTTATTGTCATAAACTACACGTATTTATTTTAGATTTATTTTAAGTAACGCGACTTATAAAGCTTCATGTCCGTTCATCTGTTGAAGTCAGACTTTTTTGGCGGATTTATATTTAAAAACATAAACATCAAAAATATATTCTTAACGTTTATTACTAAAACCATTTTATTTTTGCACATAAAATTTGTCAGAAATAAGATAAAATAGATCGGTATACCTATCTTTCCATAGGAGTAACATATGTCTAGAACAATTATTTATTTTACGTTGGTAAACCTAATGTTAGGTAGATACACCTAAGTATAATTGGACAGAATATCTGTTTAATTTTGAGTAATCACCATGCATTGCTGTCTTTTCATAAGCAACAGTAGGAAATAAATAAAG
>LS056700.1:0-11866 GCA_900241095.1 Acartia tonsa
TACGATGTGTTGCCCCCCAACGACAGCTGAAAAACACGTACAGGTTTCGTGATTTTCTTCCGAATTAATTTCGTTATTGGTATGAGCTGGGTTTCAGATATAAAACCTTACTACTTTTTTTCATATGTTTTTTAGGGTTTGTTTATTTCAAGTTCATAGATATTATTCCTTGTTATTTTGAAGGAAAAAAGTCAGTGTTGAGTTTTAGACCAAATCAATAAGTACAGAAATTGTCGAAAGAATAGGATTTTCTTAAATAGAAAATATGTATTTTTGTGTATATGAATATATTTTTGTTCTGTAGAACCATTGGCAATTTTAAACATATATATTTTTGAATATTTTTTTCGTATTTTAAAATTTAATATAATAAGTATTAAGGTTTTTGTTCGTCCATCAAAATCTTGGGTAGGTTTTAGGCTATTTTTATTCTCTCTCCGAATAGAGTACTCCTCGAAGCCAGTCGCAAAGCTATCAATATTTTAAAAATATATGAATTAGTTTTATAATTTACATATCTGCAGAAATCTGTCTTTAACTATTTGTGTTTTTTCATCACTGGAGTGGGTTTTATGATCGCTGAACACTTTAAGGGAAAGCAACTCTCTTATATTTTGGAAGAATGAGAGTTAAAAGGACATATAAAAGTTATTATGGAGTTGCTATGCTTAACAAATATGTGAACAGCACTTAATGAAAATATTTCTCAATCCTTTTCGATTTGAATACTTCAATTTTGTATTTATTTGTATCCAGGGATTTTGAAATATGGCATTGGAAGAGAAATAATCTTTTTAAAACAGGTAGGGAGAAGACATTCTACTGTAAATTATGTAATTGTAAGTTCAAAAATGCGTTCTCATTGGTTTAAAACTTTGGTGACTTGATAAATCTTGATTAGGTTGCACATTTTAACAGTGTTTAAACTTTAAGATCTATTGTAGGATTAATTTAATTATTATCGTTTGGAAGGAGGTGCATAAATCTATTGTCCATTGGCTTATACCTTAATATCCCTGCATATTTAAATATGTTCAAGTGTGTGTCGTAAATCAATAAATATCTTGAGGAGCTATTTTCTTCAATAAAAAAATAAGATTGTGCTACAAAATAACAATTGGAAATAAGGCTAACATTGTATAAAAGTAACAGGTTGTCTATGTATCTGTCTGTTTGTTTGTATTAAGGGTATTTGCTAACCTCTGAACCGATATGTTCCTACTCAACAGTGAAGCTACTGATATGTCCAGGGACAAGGGAGATCACTTCATTCGAGAGATATCACTCTAAAAATACTTATTTACTTTTTCTTTTAAAAAATAAATTGAAAATGAAGGGTCGATTTTTATCCCCCCCCCCCTCTTTCTCTTGTCTTTTTCTTTGAGAAGTTTTGTTATCCTGTTAAAAAATCGAAATTATGTCTTTTGTTATTTTTGTAACCCCCTCCTATTCTATCAATTATATACCCCTTTTCTAAATAACACATAAAAAAGGATTCAACTGAAAATCCCACACTAGATTTTTTAGTAGCACAGCTACTTTATTATAAGGATATGTACGTTTTTCCGTCAGTAAAAGTGTGCTTACAAAAGATTTACTGATCTGCCAAAAAAATCTCTCATACCTTGAAAAGTTTTAAGTCAACAAATTAGGGAATAAATAAAAAATCCTTTGGTTACACTTATTAGTGCATATAATTTTTTGCCTACTTTCTCCTTCTCCTGTTTATTTTAAGAACTTTATTGGCAATAATAGTCAACACATTTTTCTTTGTGACGAGCTGGTCCTACTTACAGAAAAGAATTGCTTTTAATAAAATATCTCTACCAAATATTAAATTTTCTAGTATATTTAAGGTACAGATTAAATAAATACTGATACTAAATAGTAAATACTCAACTGTACTCACAAGATAATTAGGAATTTAATACAATTAAATTTTAATTATATATCTGAACATTTCATAAGTAAGATTATCATTAGTAATTGAAATTGTAAAATTTTCAAAGAAATATTATTTTATTTATGTAGCTTTTTATAACAAAGTCTTCATGTCTGTCTATACTAACAAAAAGTTCACATTTAAAAAAAAAATAACAAGACATTTGTAAAACTTTAATTAAGTTCGGCAAATGCAGCTGCAAATAAGCAAATAATTCGCAGCTGGGGTGGATAAAATTGGCAGATTAATAATCATTATTTTATTGTCCATTAAGATCCTTGTTTTAACCCTCCTTTGACGGTATGGGACCTATATTTATATTTCTCTAATTTATTTTCTATTCCCAAAATTTGTAAGATTTAAGTAGTTAAGTTGAATTCAAGAGAAATTGAATGATACCAATACAGTTTTTCTCCGAAATAAGCAAAGTATTTTGTACAATTACGTTACATTGATGACATCATGATATTGAAGTTGTTCTATTTTAATTCAGTGGCGTGCACGGGGTTCTGCTGGCAGTGTTTCTTTGTTTCTAAGGCTTTTAAAAAAGGTACAGGCATGCGTTTTTAAGTGGATTATGGAGGAACCTTTCCATACATCGAGGTTGTATATAATCCATTGCAGTTGTCGAGTTATCTGAATATAGAACACACAAATAAAACAATTATGTTTTATTCAAAGATTGACAAAGAATTTTTGTAACAAAAGATCTACCACCGGACCAACCAACCAAAACAATTGTATACCTGCTTCACTACAGATTATCTAAATATCACCCACTTGTATTGTATCTTTAAAAACGAATATCTATTAAATTCTTTAATATTTTATGTTTCAACAAGGGGGGGTTAATACAACCATCTCGTAATCAATGATTAAATGGCACTTAGAATCCGAATTTCGTTTCGAAACTTGGCATGATTAATCCATGGTATGAACAAAAAGTTGAGAAAGTAACGGATAATAGCTCTGACGATTAGCCAGTTTTTTTGGGGTATTTTTAAGGTAAATCTGTCATAAATTACGTAGGAATCAACTTTTTGAAACATATTTTTGCTTTAAATCATGTGAAATGATACCAAAAACTATTTTTTAAATTTCTAATACCAGCAACTACCGGCTAGAACCGTTTGAAAACGTTTTGGAGCGGCAAAGATTATTATATGGAGATAGGTTTCGTGACGGATTTGATCTGAAAATAGCAAAAAAATGGATAAACAGCTGAGCTGCCAGCCGTTAGCCGTTACTTTTCCAAATTTTTGTTCAATTTAGGGAAAATAGACCTATCAAGGATTAATCATGCCAAGTTTCGTAACGAAATTCGTATTCTAAGTGCCATTTAATCATTGATTACGAGATGGTTGCATTAAACCCCTCCCTCCCCTTATTTTTCAGTAGGAGAACTGGTTCTAATACAACGGATATTAATCGGTTCCAAGCCATTCCGTAAAAATAGAATGTCTTTCTTGTTATTTTTTCATTTTTTAATGCGCAGCTTATCTATAACTATTACTTCAAGTCTTCTTAAAGTATATATGTAATCTTTTTAAAATGAAATACGTTTTACATTCGATATAATAAGATTCTCTATACTATTTCTATCTATAATTTACTGTTTCTTATATAAAAAAGTTTATTTATTGTTGCTGCGCTTCTAATGGACAAAATTGTGCAGGTTAATATCTTAATTTAGTGACATTTTCGGTTGGTGTAACATACTTTTTCAACTACATATATTTTCCAGGGATTAAGGGTTGCATAAATAGGACGGAATTTGTTTTAACAGATTAAATTGTTTGCAATTAAGTTATTTTAGTGACATGAATAGGTCTAACATCCCATTATATAAAGAAGTAGAGTTTTTTTGTCTGTTAAGATCTCGCTAACTAGTAACCAATTTATTTTTCTAATTTTAAAAAAGCTTCCCATAGCTCATAAGATAATTATTTTTTTAGTTTATTGTTTTTTTATTAGTGCCATCTTTCTTTTCTCATAGTGTGTAAATGTAGGTTTAATGTTGCTGTGCTTCGTAATGAATTTTTTTTTTCTCTTAGAATATATATCTTATTATTCTATTCAGGTATACGCTGATAAATTCATGTACATCCCCCATGATTATACACCAAATTACCCCTTATGTAGATTATAATTAGTGATTAAAATGTCTGGACATTCAAAATAATGAACCAACCAATCAAAGGTCCCCAAATTAGTAACCCATCGAATAAGAAAACGTTATTATAAACTTTGGGAACTGATGTAATGAATAATCTTATGTCTGCACCATCCCTTTATCATATTACATTAAGCCAATATGTATAAAATGGCCGTAGAAAATTTTATAATCCTCCCTTCAAGGAATATTCATATCTATATTAAGGACGTTTATATGTCCTATTGAAGCATTATTTTAACAAAGTCCGTCCGTCAGAGACTTGACGGTTAGCTAATATGAATTTTTAGAGAAGTTTTGATCAATAAAGAGCCAATTAAGTTTAACATCGAAAACTTTTACAAAATTCACCGTTTACCTCAAATAGCAGCCTAGAAAACCAAATTTTCCCATAAGCATTGCGAGTAAAAAGGTAGATGAGTACTAAGTACTGACTGAGTAGAGTAAGTGAGTTATAGAGAAGCTTCTTATATTTTTCTAGCGGTTGCGCCCCTAGCATTTAGGGAAGGGAGGGTAGTAAAATATAATAGTTTGAAACATTGTCTATGTTAATCTTTAGCTGTATTGTTTTATTAATTTTTCTTATCTGTCCTTGCTTTATTTTGTTTTATCATCATATTGTATTTATAGGTCCAGTGTTTTTTCCATTTTCACACTGGTCTAGATTTGTGCTAATATGATTTAACCATGACAGTTATTTCTTAGGGAGTGTATTAACAACTCGTATATCCTTATACAAGAGGTGCAGGATGAATATCTGTTTCGGAAGATATGGCTATACACTAGACTCTACTTTTCAGTAAAGCCTCTTAAAGGTACCGGTAATAGAATAGTTAACCTTGTTACCGTGTTAAAAATACATATTTATGTATATTTTTTATTAAACTTCTGTAATTAGCTGAACATACATTTTAGAGTGCTTTCCCTTAAAGTCCCCTTTCCCTCTTTTTTCAATTTATTTTGAAGTCGAGAGGGGGTTTTTCTTGTTACTAGGCACTTCAGATTTTTATATCATTAGCCCCTTTAGTTAGGTCAATGCCAATTGTCCTGTTTACTAAATACTGGTTAACTGAATTGATTATTGTTTTGATATAAAAAGTTTCAAATAGATTAGACAATTAAAATATTTTGTTTCATAATGTCCATTGTGAATTTTCCTATCATATGATATTTATCATTTAATACAGTCATATTCAAATTTATATATATCATATTGGACAATGGGATATGTATTCACAAAATATGGCGGTTTCCCTTACATAATGTATGAACTAAGACTAAAAGCGTATTTTGATACTTTTTTAGGTTAGGGAAGTTTAAGCATAGGTAAGATAAGCCCTGCAAGGGTGGGACTCAAAAGAATAATGGATCCCCGCAGTGGCTAGAAATATTGAAGAAATGGTGAAGGCACCTAAAATGCAGATTATTAAACTTAATTTTTATGCCTAATATAAAATTGGTTACTGTTAGGTTAACATATGATAGGAGAGCCCTGGAGGGTTAATAGTTTCCTAAGGTTACATAAACTAACAACAAATAATTAATGACAAAAAAAATGTTAAGCCAATAAAAATGATTTGGATTTTCTTTAAAGGGAGTCTACAAGCATATTTTTTGGATGAAAGGGGCGTGACCGCTGGGAAGTTAGTTGATTCAAATTAGTCCAATGCCGTTTAAGAGATATTAAATTAGACAAACTAAAACATCCTACTGCTTTTATTTCTAGGGTATTTGTTCCTATTTGTATGAAAAATTTGTGCTATTTATATTGTTGATTTATGACGGAGATATATTTAGTTCAATTTTCATAAATATTCTTTACACAAGGATGAAAATCTCCATGAAAAACCTCATTAAAAAGCTTTTTAAAAACTTCTTTGATAGCTTAAAACCTGCAATTTGTTATGTAATTTTCAATATATTCAAGATTTGATAAATAATCATACTCCCATAGCATTAGGAACAAATTTTTTGGTTCTTTTATCTCAATTTCAAACTTATAAAACAAGGATGTAAAATTATTTTTTAGCTATCTTATAATATTTATTACCTACAACTATATTAACTGACTTACAGGCGCACCATGAAATCATCTCGAAAATGACTGGGATCTTAATGGAGAAGACATGGAACCTATTATTATCGCATCATATTATAAACAGCTTTCCGCGGATATAAAATATTTTTCCATAAAAATAAATTTGGATCATGGAAAGAAAACGAAGTTGCCGGTTTCATCGTATTTTCACAGTAGCTTTTGAAGGGTTATTTTAGGTTAGGTTAGGTTAAGTAAATGTTAATGATTGCCCCGCAGGGTTAGGAAATATGGCCCTCAGGGCTAGAGCCCCCCACAGGGGCTAGAAATAGGAGAAAGACTACTGTGAAAAAACGACGAAACCGGCAACTTCGTTTTCTTTCCATGATCCGAAAATTTTATTATCTTTGTTTTTACCTTTTTCATCTTGTACATTTATATCTTCTTCATAAACTTTTGTCACAGTATTTAATAATTCGATACATGCTGAGAAATATTTTCTGCAAGCCTCTAAAATACAGAAGTTTATACATGGTGTCCTTCGGAAACTGTTTTTTAAAATTTTCATTATTCCCTTAATATTTGAGCTACCTTAGTAAAATAAAAAGGGTTTGCGGCCTACTACTGACCATTTTATGGTATAATGAAAAAAATCAGCAATCTACGAGGTATTACATAAGAGGGTGATTTTATTGAATTTAGACTAACTCACAAGAAAAAATTTACTTCGTAAACTTTAGGATAAGCTAGGGGCCAAACGGCTGGTGACACAGACTTTCAATCCACAGCAATAGAACCGGTTTTACATGGCAAACAAAAAATTCCCAATATTGAGGAATCTGAGGTGTAATATAAGTGAGCAATATTTAACAATATAAGTAACATTGGTCTTTTTTGTTAATTTTTTATGTGTAGCTCGCTTCAAATGCACACAAGAACCTGAACTAAATATTTTTTTTTTGTTGGACTTCAATGCCAGTTGTTATATTTTCTGGAGTAGGCTGCCAAATCCATTTTATTTCAATAAGATAATTCAAATATTAAGGGAGTAATGAACATTTAAAAAAAAAAACAGTTTCCGAAGGACACCCTGTATAATTTTGGAGAGTTTAAGGAAAGACATTTTCTACAATAAACTTAATTGAAACAAAAGAAATGTTTTGATTTTACAAAAATATTAGCCAATCAAATATTTGTCATTTTATCATTAACATTTAATGGTGTAGGTAAGGGAGTTTATCATTTCCCTCAATTTTTTTTTTCTTTTTTTAATATTAACAGTCAATTTCCCATCTAGAAATTTATTGGCCATGGTTGGTGAGTTGCATTGAATGGCCCCCTGATATCTCCACTCTATCTATTAAAGCCTTTAATCTAAAGTTAAAATAAAAGTGGTCATATTTTTTGTGCTTTTTAAAGAAAATATTTGATTTATTTTCACTGATAAACTTCAACACTAGATAAATAATTAAAATATTGAAATTGACTTTTACCTGTCAAGGGAACATTGCTACAATTTGGAAATTTTTTACATACATCTATTGATGTATGTATAGCTGTATAAATTTTCACATTGTCCCTAAAAAATTCAAAAGATAAAAGACAATACCTTTATTGGATATTAAATTTAGAGCTAAATTTAAAATAAAAAAAGAATCTTACTCTGTTTTAATCCACATTTTATGTTTAGGCCTGCACCAAGAAACAATTCTATTAGCAAGTTCCAATTTGGTATCAGGTTCCAATGTGGGGTCCCCATGTGGGTCTGTAGGACAGTTTGGAGGTTGAAATTATTTTTTAAAAAGTAGAAATTTGATTAAATTTTTGTCCCTGTAAAAAGAGTTATGCATGGTCCCATTTCTCCTCTCCATATTGAAATCCTCTTGGCCAATAATATTTTTGTAATCCAACATTCCATTTTACCCTTTCTTGGTAATGATATCATTATGGCCAATATGATTTTTGTAATACACCATTCCTCTTTCAAGAGAGATAAAACTGGAAGGGCTATGTTTCTGTAATCTTCCATTACTTTTTTTACATAAATCTTTGAGAATTAAGGGTGACAATAAATTTTGAAATAAATCAATAAACAATTTAAGCTATTTTTCTTATCTGAATAGAAAAGAAGTCAATGTTACTTAATAATATTGGCTAAGATGATATCTTCATAAAGAGAGTTGAAAATAGAGAAAGAGAAAATAGAGAAGCCTTTTTAGAGAAACAAAACTGTAATCATAGGTTATTTTTCTGCTTTTATAAAAATGATTTTAACCTAAGCTACTGAAGCTACTGTTGATGATTTCATGGAGTGCAGACACAACTAATGAGATAAGTATTTTTATATAAATAATTTGGAAAAGTATTGAATAATGACATGACAATATAAAAGGCATTATAATGTATTTAACATTTCTCACAAAGTTGCTATTTCAATTTATTTACCATAAGACATCTATAAATCTAGTCAATATCACTTGACAAATATAAATTTTAAAACCAAATGAAAGTGCTTTCCCACATTAAATTTAAAACCACAAATACAATAAAAGTATAATTTTCTGGATGGGGGGAGGGGGGTCTATTTAGACTGAAAAGTGTTGTAAAATTAAAAGTGAAATGTCATTTTTTTAGAAACAAATACTCATATTTATAAGTCTGTAAATAAATATACTTTCCTAGTGAATCTGATGATTTTTTTAGAAGATCACATGCACTCTCATTTCTAAATATTTGATTTGATACAAGTTGCTTATAAGTCTAAAAATATCCTGTATTCACAATTTCAGTCTATATGTTTTAGAAATTATCAAAGACTAAAAAATCCTTCGATCAAAATATTCTTTTATTATTTTATATCAAGTAACTTTATAATTATATGTTGTTTGTTCTTGAGGACAGGAGAGTGGAATTTGATAACCCATTTTATTATTTTAGATTTTTAAAGAAAAAGAAAAAACTTTTTTGGGGGGGCAACCCCCCCCCCACATTTAAGATTTTAGTTATAAAAATTTGGAAAGGTAAATTTTTTCTAAGAGCAATTTCTCTTGGGAGGGTAGTGGTACCCTCCCCCAAAATAGTTAAAAACCTTCCCGGGACCTATGAGAAGCTACCCTGTTAAGGAGAACCCAAGTGGTTCAGCAGTTAGTGAGATCCTTTGGTACAAACACACAGATAAACATACTTTTACTTTATTATAAGGATAGGAACCACAAATTATAAATGAGAAAAAAACCCTGAAAATACTAGTTTATTAAGCAATAGATACCTTTTAATTGATTTTTCAATATTTTCAATTAGAAGGGTAATTTCTGTTCTATTCATGTTTTCTTGGACTTGAACAAATCCTGTTTTCTTTGAAGTTTCCAACGTTGACAGCACAAAAGCTGTGACAAAGAAACCAAGAAGAACAAGGCCTAAACAGGGTAATATGTTGAATTACATATTCTTTGCCACTGTGAAGCTAGCCATGAGCATTCAGCAAGTTTAATTCATTTTACAATACATATAAATTTCTTGTTGACAGCAAACCAAATTTGTATATATCAAAATAGGCTTGAAATCTAAGACTATGTCAACATAATTAACATTCTTACTGTAAACTGCTGTTATAAATATAGAATATAAAATTATTTTCAGAATATCTTATTGTTTAAATCCTACCTGCAGAAAAATCAATAATACTTCTATTTAAAGACAATCTGAAATATAGATTAAATCTAATTCTAAATAGTGAAGTTAATAAAAGAACCTTAGTATTTCAGCAGCAATCCTAAACACAGTATAAATTGCAACTTCTAGCAATGCTTTATTCAAAATCAGCCTGTTGAAGACGTTTTTTGTTAAAATATATTTATGTATTATTTTTTAATGATTAATCAAAAACCCATTATTACCTTTTCAAATTTTTCTTTCCAAAAGTTTCACCAATTTTTCCATCTAAACAAGGTAACATGAATTTTTAATTTAATCGTGAAAGACATATTTTTATATTTTTTATGCATAATATTTATATTTTTGAAAAAATTTCTGTACAACCTAATCTATATGGGCAGTATTACCCTTCCCCCTCCCACTGTCCTTGGTTAGTTTATTAAGCCTTCCAGGAAAAGAAATTGTTATTAACCTGTAGTGATTTTAACTAGTTCCGGAGGGAATTTATTTTTTTCAAGAAACATGAAACTGACCCAACATGTCTTGAATTTTAAATATTGAAATATTTCAATAGTTGATATGACAAGACATGTAATAATTGTCATCCACAGAATTTCTTGAAGATTCTCTAACTTTCTGGCTCTCACTGCACAGTTCCACCTAACAATTTTAATTATTAATTTCTAACTGAGAATAACTAGCAAAAACTTTTTCAGAAATAAACATTTTGTTCTTTAAGCTGGTTATTAAAGTCAATTATAAATAAATCATAAGCAGAAAGCTCACTAAAAAACACGTATGGACCACATATGATAAGAGTTAAATCAAATACAGAGTTTATCAGTGCAAATTTCAATCATTATCTTACCACAAGTCTGGTGGAAGAAATGGAATGACTTCTTTTGTAATCAGATATTGCAGTGTAACAACCAATACAATCAGAATGCATGCAATTACTTTGTTTTTTATTCTGGACTTCTGACAATTTTCTACAAAATTTTTATCCAAAAAATCATTTTGGTGAAAAGAAGGTACAGGCATAAACAGAAAAGAACGGTCAGCAAAATTGTGATTACATTCTTGTATTCTATTGTACAATGTGGCCAGTGAAGGAATGATGAACACAATCAAGCACATAGAAGAAGTTACGATGAATACCCCAAATTTCCAGCTTAGGCTAAAAACTATGATGCTCACTAATGTTGCCAACCTATAACAATAAAAAATATTAATAGTTATTAAATTGCAATTGTTTTAATTTTGGAGCATAGAATTTATAAATTTTTACCCAAAACAAGTAGCTTTAAAGAAAAACCCTCTACTTTTTGAAGTCATTAATTATTTTTTCATTTTTTCAGTCGGGCTCCTTGCCGCACCTTAATCGGTTGGTGATGGGGTGGGCGTTCAACGCTCCCCCCCTATTATCTCAGTTCCTATTAGACCTAGAGGGCTAAATCTTTTTTGTGCAAGTCCCCTGTTTGATAATAAATTTCCGACCTTTTATAAGTCAAAGTCAATTTTTGCTTAGTTCACCTTTTTATTTAACAACCTTTTTTACTTAAAAATTTTAAACGGCTGTAATTTTCTTATTTTTGAAGCTAGAAGAACAATTTTTTTACAGAAAATGTTTATCTTTAAGTAAATTTTATATTAGAAATATCAAATATAAATTTCAGCGGCCGCAGCAGGCGGTCAGCAGGGAAAACGGCTGCGGATCTCTATGAAATTTAGATATGTTATGTTGACATATAAGAAAAGCTTACGTTTAAAAGGGGGACGTAACTGAAGCTTTTTTGATGCTGGGGGGGGGGGGGTTCTCCGGAACCACTTGATGAACCATGCAAATTTTTTGGACTTAAGCTTTTAGGGGTATGAACATCTTATGGTTTCAAAGTCAACCCCCTACCCCCATCCCCTAGCCCCCTGGGGCTCAAAACCCCCCTAAAAATGAACATAACCTTAATTTTCTCAGAAACCATTTGACCAATAGGGATGATTTCTTAAACTTAAGCTTTTATGGTTATAAACTAACTTCTAGTTTAGAAGTCACCCCCCTGCCGCC